>CAUJCB010000661.1:0-205473 GCA_963082715.1 Harpalus rubripes
ATCTTGAAAAAACATTTCATTTAACACCAAACACGACATGATTCTAACAACTTTCCCCAAAAAAACAAAAGACAATCAAGTTTCAAATTTTTGACATATGTGCATGACAGTTCTTGAAAAAACATTTCATTTAACACCAAACACGACATGATTCTAACAACTTTCCCCAAAAAAACAAAAGACAATCAAGTTTCAAATTTTTGACATATGTGCATGACAGTTCTTGAAAAAACATTTCATTTAACACCAAACACGACATGATTCTAACAACTTTCCCCAAAAAAACAAAAGACAATCAAGTTTCAAATTTTTGACATATGTGCATGACAGTTCTTGAAAAAACATTTCATTTAACACCAAACACGACATGATTCTAACAACTTTCCCCAAAAAAACAAAAGACAATCAAGTTTCAAATTTTTGACATATGTGCATGACAGTTCTTGAAAAAACATTTCATTTAACACCAAACACGACATGATTCTAACAACTTTCCCCAAAAAAACAAAAGACAATCAAGTTTCAAATTTTTGACATATGTGCATGACAGTTCTTGAAAAAACATTTCATTTAACACCAAACACGACATGATTCTAACAACTTTCCCCAAAAAAACAAAAGACAATCAAGTTTCAAATTTTTGACATATGTGCATGACAGTTCTTGAAAAAACATTTCATTTAACACCAAACACGACATGATTCTAACAACTTTCCCCAAAAAAACAAAAGACAATCAAGTTTCAAATTTTTGACATATGTGCATGACAGTTCTTGAAAAAACATTTCATTTAACACCAAACACGACATGATTCTAACAACTTTCCCCAAAAAAACAAAAGACAATCAAGTTTCAAATTTTTGACATATGTGCATGACAGTTCTTGAAAAAACATTTCATTTAACACCAAACACGACATGATTCTAACAACTTTCCCCAAAAAAACAAAAGACAATCAAGTTTCAAATTTTTGACATATGTGCATGACAGTTCTTGAAAAAACATTTCATTTAACACCAAACACGACATGATTCTAACAACTTTCCCCAAAAAAACAAAAGACAATCAAGTTTCAAATTTTTGACATATGTGCATGACAGTTCTTGAAAAACATTTCATTTAACACCAAACACGACATGATTCTAACAACTTTCCCCAAAAAAACAAAGACAATCAAGTTTCAAATTTTTGACATATGTGCATGACAGTTCTTGAAAAAACATTTCATTTAACACCAAACACGACATGATTCTAACAACTTTCCCCAAAAAAACAAAAGACAATCAAGTTTCAAATTTTTGACATATGTGCATGACAGCTCTTGAAAAAACATTTCATTTAACACCAAACACGACATGATTCTAACAACTTTTTTCAAAAAAAACAAAAGACAATCAAGTTTCAAATTTTTGACATATGTGCATGACAGTTCTTGAAAAAACATTTCATTTAACACCAAACACGACATGATTCTAACAACTTTCCCAAAAAAACAAAAGACAATCAAGTTTCAAATTTTTGACATATGTGCATGACAGCTCTTGAAAAAACATTTCATTTAACACCAAACACGACATGATTCTAACAACTTTCCCCAAAAAAACAAAAGACAATCAAGTTTCAAATTTTTGACGTATGTGCATGACAGCTCTTGAGAAAACATTTCATTTAACACCAAACACGACATGATTCTAACAACTTTCCCCAAAAAAACAAAAGACAATCAAGTTTCAAATTTTTGACATATGTGCATGACAGCTCTTGAAAAAACATTTCATTTAACACCAAACAAGACATGATTCTAACAACTTTTTCAAAAAAAACAAAAGACAATCAAGTTTCAAATTTTTGACATATGTGCATGACAGTTCTTGAAAAAACATTTCATTTAACACCAAACACGACATGATTCTAACAACTTTCCCCAAAAAAACAAAAGACAATCAAGTTTCAAATTTTTGACATATGTGCATGACAGCTCTTGAAAAAACATTTCATTTAACACCAAACACGACATGATTCTAACAACTTTCCCCAAAAAAACAAAAGACAATCAAGTTTCAAATTTTTGACATATGTGCATGTCAGTTCTTGAAAAAACATTTCATTTAACACCAAACACGACATGATTCTAACAACTTTCCCCAAAAAAACAAAAAACAATCAAGTTTCAAATTTTTGACATATGTGCATGACAGTTCTTGAAAAAACATTTCATTTAACACCAAACACGACATGATTCTAACAACTTTCCCCAAAAAAACAAAAGACAATCAAGTTTCAAATTTTTGAATTATGTGCATGACAGCTCTTGAAAAAACATTTCATTTAACACCAAACACGACATGATTCTAACAACTTTTTTCAAAAAAAACAAAAGACAATCAAGTTTCAAATTTTTGACATATGTGCATGACAGTTCTTGAAAAAACATTTCATTTAACACCAAACACGAAATGATTCTAACAACTTTTTTCAAAAAAACAAAAGACAATCAAGTTTCAAATTTTTGACATATGTGCATGACAGCTCTTGAAAAAACATTTCATTTAACACCAAACACGACATGATTCTAACAACTTTCCCCAAAAAAACAAAAGACAATCAAGTTTCAAATTTTTGACATATGTGCATGACAGCTCTTGAAAAAACATTTCATTTAACACCAAACACGACATGACTAACAACTTTTTCAAAAAACAAAGACAATCAAGTTTCAAATTTTTGACATATGTGCATGACAGCTCTTGAAAAAACATTTCATTTAACACCAAACACGACATAACTAACAACTTTTTCCAAAAAACAAAAGACAATCAAGTTTCAAATTTTTGACATATGTGCATGACAGCTCTTGAAACAACATTTCATTTAACACCAAACACGACATGACTAACAACTTTTTCCAAAAAAACAAAAGACAATCAAGTTTCAAATTTTTGACATGTGCATGACAGTTCTTGAAAAAACATTTCATTTAACACCAAACACGACATGATTCTAACAACTTTCCCCAAAAAAACAAAAGACAATCAAGTTTCAAATTTTTGACATATGTGCATGACAGCTCTTGAAAAAACATTTCATTTAACACCAAACACGACATGATTCTAACAACTTTTATCAAAAAAAAACAAAAGACAATCAAGTTTCAAATTTTTGACATATGTGCATGACAGTTCTTGAAAAAACATTTCATTTAACACCAAACACGACATGATTCTAACAACTTTCCCCAAAAAAACAAAAGACAATCAAGTTTCAAATTTTTGACATATGTGCATGACAGCTCTTGAAAAAACATTTCATTTAACACCAAACACGACATGGTTCTAACAACTTTCCCCAAAAAAACAAAAGACAATCAAGTTTCAAATTTTTGACATATGTGCATGACAGTTCTTGAAAAAACATTTCGTTTAACACCAAACACGACATGATTCTAACAACTTTCCCCAAAAAAACAAAAGACAATCAAGTTTCAAATTTTTGACATATGTGCATGACAGCTCTTGAAAAAACATTTCATTTAACACCAAACACGACATAACTAACAACTTTTTCCAAAAAAACAAAAGACAATCAAGTTTCAAATTTTTGACATATGTGCATGACAGCTCTTGAAAAAACATTTCATTTAACACCAAACACGACATGACTAACAACTTTTTCCAAAAAAACAAAAGACAATCAAGTTTCAAATTTTTGACATGTGCATGACAGTTCTTGAAAAAACATTTCATTTAACACCAAACACGACATGATTCTAACAACTTTCCCCAAAAAAACAAAAGACAATCAAGTTTCAAATTTTTGACATATGTGCATGACCGCTCTTGAAAAAACATTTCATTTAACACCAAACACGACATGATTCTAACAACTTTTTTCAAAAAAAACAAAAGACAATCAAGTTCAAAATTTTTGACATATGTGCATGACAGTTCTTGAAAAAGCATTTCATTTAACACCAAACACGACATGATTCTAACAACTTTCCCCAAAAAAACAAAAGACAATCAAGTTTCAAATTTTTGACATATGTGCATGACAGTTCTTGAAAAAACATTTCATTTAACACCAAACACGACATGATTCTAACAACTTTCCCCAAAAAAACAAAAGACAATCAAGTTTCAAATTTTTGACATATGTGCATGACAGCTCTTGAAAAAACATTTCATTTAACACCAAACACGACATGATTCTAACAACTTTTTTCAAAAAAAAACAAAAGACAATCAAGTTTCAAATTTTTGACATATGTGCATGACAGTTCTTGAAAAAACATTTCATTTAACACCAAACACGACATGATTCTAACAACTTTCCCCAAAAAAACAAAAGACAATCAAGTTTCAAATTTTTGACATATGTGCATGACAGCTCTTGAAAAAACATTTCATTTAACACCAAACACGACATGGTTCTAACAACTTTCCCCAAAAAAACAAAAGACAATCAAGTTTCAAATTTTTGACATATGTGCATGACAGTTCTTGAAAAAACATTTCATTTAACACCAAACACGACATGATTCTAACAACTTTCCCCAAAAAAACAAAAGACAATCAAGTTTCAAATTTTTGACATATGTGCATGACAGTTCTTGAAAAAACATTTCATTTAACACCAAACACGACATGATTCTAACAACTTTCCCCAAAAAAACAAAAGACAATCAAGTTTCAAATTTTTGACATATGTGCATGACAGTTCTTGAAAAAACATTTCATTTAACACCAAACACGACATGATTCTAACAACTTTTTTCAAAAAAAAACAAAAGACAATCAAGTTTCAAATTTTTGACATATGTGCATGACAGTTCTTGAAAAAACATTTCATTTAACACCAAACACGACATGATTCTAACAACTTTTTTCAAAAAAACAAAAGGCAATCAAGTTTCAAATTTTTGACATATGTGCATGACAGCTCTTGAAAAAACATTTCATTTAACACCAAACACGACATGATTCTAACAACTTTCCCCAAAAAAACAAAAGACAATCAAGTTTCAAATTTTTGACATATGTGCATGACAGCTCTTGAAAAAACATTTCATTTAACACCAAACACGACATGACTAACAACTTTTTTCAAAAAAACAAAAGACAATCAAGTTTCAAATTTTCGACATATGTGCATGACAGCTCTTGAAAAAACATTTCATTTAACACCAAACACGACATGACTAACAACTTTTTCCAAAAAAACAAAAGACAATCAAGTTTCAAATTTTTGACATATGTGCATGACAGCTCTTGAAAAAACATTTCATTTAACACCAAACACGACATGACTAACAACTTTTTCCAAAAAAACAAAAGACAATCAAATTTCAAATTTTTGACATGTGCATGACAGTTCTTGAAAAAACATTTCATTTAACAACAAACACGACATGATTCTAACAACTTTCCCCAAAAAAACAAAAGACAATCAAGTTTCAAATTTTTGACATATGTGCATGACAGTTCTTGAAAAAACATTTCATTTAACACCAAACACGACATGAATCTAACAACTTTTTTCAAAAAAACAAAAGACAATCAAGTTTCAAATTTTTGACATATGTGCATGACAGCTCTTGAAAAAACATTTCATTTAACACCAAACACGACATGATTCTAACAACTTTCCCCAAAAAAACAAAAGACAATCAAGTTTCAAATTTTTGACATATGTGCATGACAGCTCTTGAAAAAACATTTCATTTAACACCAAACACGACATGACACAACTTTTTTCAAAAAAACAAAAGACAATCAAGTTTCAAATTTTTGACATATGTGCATGACAGCTCTTGAAAAAACATTTCATTTAACACCAAACACGACATGACTAACAACTTTTTCCAAAAAAACAAAAGACAATCAAGTTTCAAATTTTTTACATATGTGCATGACAGCTCTTGAAAAAACATTTCATTTAACACCAAACACGACATGACTAACAACTTTTTCCAAAAAACCAAAAGACAATCAAGTTTCAAATTTTTGACATATGTGCTTGACAGTTCTTGAAAAAACATTTCATTTAACACCAAACACGACATGACTAACAACTTTATCCAAAAAAACAAAAGACAATCAAGTTTCAAATTTTTGACATGTGCATGACAGTTCTTGAAAAAACATTTCATTTAACACCAAACACGACATGATTCTAACAACTTTCCCCAAAAAAACAAAAGACAATCAAGTTTCAAATTTTTGACATATGTGCATGACAGCTCTTGAAAAAACATTTCATTTAACACCAAACACGACATGATTCTAACAACTTTTATCAAAAAAAACAAAAGACAATCAAGTTTCAAATTTTTGACATATGTGCATGACAGTTCTTGAAAAAACATTTCATTTAACACCAAACACGACATGATTCTAACAACTTTCCCCAAAAAAACAAAAGACAATCAAGTTTCAAATTTTTGACATATGTGCATGACAGCTCTTGAAAAAACATTTCATTTAACACCAAACACGACATGGTTCTAACAACTTTCCCCAAAAAAACAAAAGACAATCAAGTTTCAAATTTTTGACATATGTGCATGACAGTTCTTGAAAAAACATTTCGTTTAACACCAAACACGACATGATTCTAACAACTTTCCCCAAAAAAACAAAAGACAATCAAGTTTCAAATTTTTGACATATGTGCATGACAGCTCTTGAAAAAACATTTCATTTAACACCAAACACGACATAATTAACAACTTTTTCCAAAAAAACAAAAGACAATCAAGTTTCAAATTTTTGACATATGTGCATGACAGCTCTTGAAAAAACATTTCATTTAACACCAAACACGACATGACTAACAACTTTTTCCAAAAAAACAAAAGACAATCAAGTTTCAAATTTTTGACATGTGCATGACAGTTCTTGAAAAAACATTTCATTTAACACCAAACACGACATGATTCTAACAACTTTCCCCAAAAAAACAAAAGACAATCAAGTTTCAAATTTTTGACATATGTGCATGACCGCTCTTGAAAAAACATTTCATTTAACACCAAACACGACATGATTCTAACAACTTTTTTCAAAAAAAACAAAAGACAATCAAGTTTAAAATTTTTGACATATGTGCATGACAGTTCTTGAAAAAACATTTCATTTAACACCAAACACGACATGATTCTAACAACTTTCCCCAAAAAAACAAAAGACAATCAAGTTTCAAATTTTTGACATATGTGCATGACAGTTCTTGAAAAAACATTTCATTTAACACCAAACACGACATGATTCTAACAACTTTCCCCAAAAAAACAAAAGACAATCAAGTTTCAAATTTTTGACATATGTGCATGACAGCTCTTGAAAAAACATTTCATTTAACACCAAACACGACATGATTCTAACAACTTTTTTCAAAAAAAAACAAAAGACAATCAAGTTTCAAATTTTTGACATATGTGCATGACAGTTCTTGAAAAAACATTTCATTTAACACCAAACACGACATGATTCTAACAACTTTCCCCAAAAAAACAAAAGACAATCAAGTTTCAAATTTTTGACATATGTGCATGACAGCTCTTGAAAAAACATTTCATTTAACACCAAACACGACATGGTTCTAACAACTTTCCCCAAAAAAACAAAAGACAATCAAGTTTCAAATTTTTGACATATGTGCATGACAGTTCTTGAAAAAACATTTCATTTAACACCAAACACGACATGATTCTAACAACTTTCCCCAAAAAAACAAAAGACAATCAAGTTTCAAATTTTTGACATATGTGCATGACAGTTCTTGAAAAAACATTTCATTTAACACCAAACACGACATGATTCTAACAACTTTCCCCAAAAAAACAAAAGACAATCAAGTTTCAAATTTTTGACATATGTGCATGACAGCTCTTGAAAAAACATTTCATTTAACACCAAACACGACATGATTCTAACAACTTTTTTCAAAAAAAACAAAAGACAATCAAGTTTCAAATTTTTGACATATGTGCATGACAGTTCTTGAAAAAACATTTCATTTAACACCAAACACGACATGATTCTAACAACTTTCCCCAAAAAAACAAAAGACAATCAAGTTTCAAATTTTTGACATATGTGCATGACAGCTCTTGAAAAAACATTTCATTTAACACCAAACACGACATGACTAACAACTTTTTTCAAAAAAACAAAAGACAATCAAGTTTCAAATTTTTGACATATGTGCATGACAGCTCTTGAAAAAACATTTCATTTAACACCAAACACGACATGACTAACAACTTTTTCCAAAAAAAACAAAAGACAATCAAGTTTCAAATTTTTGACATATGTGCATGACAGCTCTTGAAAAAACATTTCATTTAACACCAAACACGACATGACTAACAACTTTTTCCAAAAAAACAAAAGACAATCAAATTTCAAATTTTTGACATGTGCATGACAGTTCTTGAAAAAACATTTCATTTAACAACAAACACGACATGATTCTAACAACTTTCCCCAAAAAAACAAAAGACAATCAAGTTTCAAATTTTTGACATATGTGCATGACAGCTCTTGAAAAAACATTTTATTTAACACCAAACACGACATGATTCTAACAACTTTTTCCAAAAAAACAAAAGACAATCAAGTTTCAAATTTTTGACATATGTGCATGACAGTTCTTGAAAAAACATTTCATTTAACACCAAACACGACATGAATCTAACAACTTTTTTCAAAAAAACAAAAGACAATCAAGTTTCAAATTTTTGACATATGTGCATGACAGCTCTTGAAAAAACATTTCATTTAACACCAAACACGACATGATTCTAACAACTTTCCCCAAAAAAACAAAAGACAATCAAGTTTCAAATTTTTGACATATGTGCATGACAGCTCTTGAAAAAACATTTCATTTAACACCAAACACGACATGACACAACTTTTTTCAAAAAAACAAAAGACAATCAAGTTTCAAATTTTTGACATATGTGCATGACAGCTCTTGAAAAAACATTTCATTTAACACCAAACACGACATGACTAACAACTTTTTCCAAAAAAACAAAAGACAATCAAGTTTCAAATTTTTGACATATGTGCATGACAGCTCTTGAAAAAACATTTCATTTAACACCAAACACGACATGACTAACAACTTTTTCCAAAAAACCAAAAGACAATCAAGTTTCAAATTTTTGACATATGTGCTTGACAGTTCTTGAAAAAACATTTCATTTAACACCAAACACGACATGACTAACAACTTTTTCCAAAAAAACAAAAGACAATCAAGTTTCAAATTTTTGACATGTGCATGACAGTTCTTGAAAAAACATTTCATTTAACACCAAACACGACATGATTCTAACAACTTCCCCCAAAAAAACAAAAGACAATCAAGTTTCAAATTTTTGACATATGTGCATGACAGTTCTTGAAAAAACATTTCATTTAACACCAAACACGACATGATTCTAACAACTTTCCCCAAAAAAACAAAAGACAATCAAGTTTCAAATTTTTGACATATGTGCATGACAGCTCTTGAAAAAACATTTCATTTAACACCAAACACGACATGATTCTAACAACTTTTTTCAAAAAAAACAAAAGACAATCAAGTTTCAAATTTTTGACATATGTGCATGACAGTTCTTGAAAAAACATTTCATTTAACACCAAACACGACATGATTCTAACAACTTTCCCCAAAAAAACAAAAGACAATCAAGTTTCAAATTTTTGACATATGTGCATGACAGCTCTTGAAAAACATTTCATTTAACACCAAACACGACATGATTCTAACAACTTTTTTCAAAAAAAACAAAAGACAATCAAGTTTCAAATTTTTGACATATGTGCATGACAGTTCTTGAAAAAACATTTCATTTAACACCAAACACGACATGATTCTAACAACTTTCCCCAAAAAAACAAAAGACAATCAAGTTTCAAATTTTTGACATATGTGCATGACAGCTCTTGAAAAAACATTTCATTTAACACCAAACACGACATAACTAACAACTTTTTCCAAAAAAACAAAAGACAATCAAGTTTCAAATTTTTGACATATGTGCATGACAGCTCTTGAAAAAACATTTCATTTAACACCAAACACGACATGACTAACAACTTTTTCCAAAAAAACAAAAGACAATCAAGTTTCAAATTTTTGACATGTGCATGACAGTTCTTGAAAAAACATTTCATTTAACACCAAACACGACATGATTCTAACAACTTTCCCCAAAAAAACAAAAGACAATCAATTTTCAAATTTTTGACATATGTGCATGACAGCTCTTGAAAAAACATTTCATTTAACACCAAACACGACATGATTCTAACAACTTTTTTCATAGACTATGTATGAGACCCGCATCACATGTTAGGTGTGGGGTATATCTAAACTACCACTACGTTTAAACACCTGTGAATTGTCAAACATTCGCACAACCTTATCAGGAATGTATTGCAAATAGTAGAATTAAGATGAATGTAAGTGCTATTTTTTATTTGATTTTTAATCAAGGAAACCCGCGGGTCTCATACATAGTCTATGAGAATATAACTTAAGAAAAGATTGTATAGACTGGCGGATTTGTAGCCCAGCCGTGGTGTAGTTGGTAACACATAACAGTACTATTCTCTGTCCAGCATCCGTGCGGATCAGACATGTTCTTAGTAGCTCGTAGCAAGTGCGTTGAACTTATACTTGTGATATTCTAGCGTATATATCATAGCAGAAAAGTGTAATAATTCATAGTGGCTCGTAAGAAATTAGTGAATCCAATGAAAAAGAAAAAGACAGTGACTGATAACACAGAAAACAGAGTGAGTGAAAATAGTGTGAGTGATAAAGAAAAGACACAGACTGATAAACGTACGAGTGATAATGTGAATAAAAAATTGAGTGAGTGCAGTGAAAACGAAGAGGTACAAGATTGTGCGAATAAAGTAGACCAGATTAATAACGAAAAGCATAACTTAGAAAACGTGGTGCAAAACAGCCCCATCATGGCAAATTCCACGATGGCGAAAATGAAATTGATAATGGCCGATGCACTACTCTCCGCTCCCGGTAGAGGGAACAGAAAACGCGAAGCTAGCTCCAGCCCAACTGAACCAGAATCTACTCACGGCGCAAGCGTGAATAGCCCCACTTCGGGAACATCTGGGACACAACCACGCCCAATGCCACAGCGCAATTCAAAGCGTTACAGAGCGCAGCAGCTGGCACGCACAGCTCACATCACGCCGACTAGGAATGCCTACGCACCGCTCGCCGACCACCCAGATACGGACAACTCTTCGGAGGACGAGGCGGAAGAGTCCGAGGAGGAAGAGTCTGTTCCCCCGCAACCGAAAGGCAGGAAGAAGGCTCCCGTCCCAATAATTATGGCTGGAAAATGTAAAAATCACCACAGCCTAGTACACCTATTGAAAACACAAGTGAAAAATGGTTTTACAATAAAATATACGAAGAACAACACAAACCTATATATTGACGACATCAAAGAGAAAACCAACTTAGTACAACAATTAAAAGAACAGGATATACAACACCACACGTACACAGAAGACCACGAAAAAACTCACGCGTTTGTTCTCCGGGGGTTTGATAGCAACCCGGAGATTGAAGAAATCAAATTAGAATTATATGAACAAAATATTAAAGTTAAAATGATATATAAAATGTCAACTAATTTTAGGCCCCTGTTTTTAGAAGTCACCGAGGCAGACCAGACCCTGGCCGCTCTGCAGAGAGACGTGCGACATCTACTACACACCCGCATCACATGGGAGCGGCATAGAAATAAAAAAGAGCTGACCTAATGCCACCGCTGCCAGCTGTGGGGACACGCCACCTCCAACTGCGCCCGGGATCCGCGTTGTCTTAAATGCGCTGGTCACCACGAGACACGGTCATGCGACAAGGGGGCAGACACTCCCGCCAAATGCGCTAACTGCGAAGGTGCCCACCCCGCCAATAGTGTAGACTGTCCAGTTTACCAATTTAAACTGCGTATGAAACATGCCCGTCGCCCCCTGCCGCCTCCTCTGACGAAACAGCCTACCGCCCCCACATACATGCCAGCGCCGACTCCAGCCAGTAATGCATGGAACCTACAAACTCCCTACACCACTGGTCACCAAGTAGGAGCCGCCCCCACTCTCAATGCCCATCATTTCCCTGCACTGCCGATGCACCCAGGACTGCGGCAATTCAACAACGCCCCTCCCCCACAACAGCCCCCAACCGGCCCCACAACTGCCCCCATGCAGACAACAATAGCCGCCGCCCCCACACAACAACCAACAGCAAGTGCCCAACAAACAAATTTTCACATCGCTGGTGATACTGACAATGTATCAGAATTAATGTTTGAAATTAAGAGATTGAACAGTTTAGTTAATTTAAATAACCTAATTAGAGCAGTTAAAGACCTAAATAATACACTTGCCAGTGCCACTAGCGATGTGGACAAATTTCAAAAATTCATAACATTCGCCTCATCCATTCAACATTATAATATCTAATCATTGCACCTCATACAAACAAAAACATAATTCATCAATAGTTTATAAAAACATAGCTGCACTGTAAATATCACAAAATCATTCACTTATTTATAAGTACATAAAACACATCTCATCATAAATCATACCATTAATCACAATTAGTTTATAAATAAATAATCATAACCGCATTGTATTAATCCATTATAATCATTCACTAGCGTAAGTTCACAAATCATACCTTCACATTGTTACCATGGGCGTAACCAGTCAGTGTTGCGCAGCGTAGCTACGGAGGGAATCCACAAATTCTTCGGAATTGAGATTGCCCTCCGTACTGCGTGGCAGCACACTGACCTGGCGAACACGCTCCATGAGTGAATAACACACATATTATCACATATATCATAATTAATTTGAAGGAAAGCATAACCGCATTGTAAATAATCATAACGTCATTCATCATAGTAATAAGTAGATATAAGGGAATTATCTGGAACAGGTTTTTTGCATATTTTTTCCTGTAAAATAAATAATCATTATCATATCGCCACTAATCCCTCACCACATTCTAACAAATACATTTATCATGAGGCTGTCCCCATATATAAATAAAATTAGGTTGTAAAGCCACAGGCTAGGAAAACCTTGAATAATGTAAATACAAAACATTTCACATTGTGTCACCATGGGGCGTAGCCAGCCAATGTTGCTCAGCGCAGATACGTAGAGAATCCAAAATTCTTCGGAATTGAGATTGCTCTACGTACTGCGTAGTTGCACACTGGTCTGGTAAATACGCTCCATGAGTGCACAATTAATGTACAATGTATGTAAACGAAAATTTAAAAATAAAATTTTCAACATAACAGTACAAATGTTAAGATCGTGGGTTCAAATCCCGCCGGCTAGCATTCTTTTCTTTCTTTCCTTGATTAAATTGTTTAAATCTATTGACATTTACCGTCACTAACTCGTTGGAATTTCAGGATTTCTGGAAGGATTTAAAAATAATCAAATGTACAATTTCACAGGAATAATCGTTTATTCAAAACCGGATAATACAATGAATAGGATAATATCCATAAACAATTGACAGAGGATGTGAAGGATAAAACACGAGTTGGATGGACGGCGTGAACTTGATAAGAAAACAACTTACCCTACCATCAAAGATTTAGGGCGCGATGTCTGTCCATCTGTTCGGCCGCAGGGCTCTATCTATATACACGCGCGTCGTTCAAGTTGTTCCACAAGTTTAACAACTCCAGAATTACGTCAAGCAATGTCTGTATGTCTGTCCACTTGCACGATTCATTTCTTACAGATATCAACAACAATGAAAACACTTGTAACAAACGGAATCACAAATATATTCACGTACCAGCCACAAGAATTTCTCCAGCAATGGAACTTCATTTTCAATTGCTCATAACAACTCAACGGGTACAAATATCGTCAATTCGACTACAGAATCGGATTCCTTGGACTTTAAACAATAAATCACAACATTCATCCTTTAAAACTGTTTGATATAAGATTCGGAAAATATTTTGTCTTATGGTGTCCGTTGACGATTTCCATAACCTAAAAAAATGTTTTGGTAAAATTACTATTTCAGAAAACACGAAAATTTATGTAGAATATGTAAAATTAAGTATATAATCTTAATTTACACTTGTGGTAAACCGGTTTCAATACCTGAAACATAATAAATTTACATATCTATTCTCATATTTTCTAATCATTAGTTTTAATTTTTATACCCTCAGAGTCGTGAACGTATTACGTGCATAGTTCTTATATTAGCCCTAACCGCTGTACACGATTCACTGCGTTTAAAAAGAAGCATCAATGTACGATATTTTAGAAAATTTGGTGCATGGATGCTTCTATTTTACTGGATTAAAATTCTTAATAAGTGTATCAAATATAGAATCCTATGCACGATTCACTGCGTTTAAAAAAATCATTCATGCACGATTATTTAGAAAATTTGGTGCATGGATGCTTCTTTCTTACTGGATTAAAATTCTTAATAGGTATATCAAATATAGGATCCTATGCACGATTCAATGCATTTAAAAAAAGCATCCATGCACGATATTTTAAAAAATTTAGTGCATGGATCCTTCTTTTTTACTGGATTAAAATTTTTAATAGGTATATCAAATATAGGATCCTATACACGATTCACTGTGTTTAAAAAAATCATTCATGCACGATTTTTTTAAAAATTTGGTTCATGGATGCTTCTTTTTTACTAATTAAAATTCTTAATAGGTATATCAAATATAGGATCCTATGCACGATTCACTGCGTTTAAAAAATCATTCATTCACGATTTTTTAGAAAATTTGGTGCATGGATGATTCTTTTTTACTGGATTAAAATTCTTAATAGGTATATCAAATATAGAATCCTATGCACGATTCACTGCGTTTAAAAAAATTATTCCTGCACGATTTTTTAGAAAATTTGGTGCATGGATGCTTCTTTTTTACTGAATTAAAATTCTTTATGGGTATATTAAATATAGGATCCTATGCACGATTCACTGCGTTTAGAAAAAGCACCCATGCACGATATTTTAGAAAATTTGGTGCATGGATGTTTCTTTTTTATTAGATTAAAATTCCTAATAAGTACATCAAATATAGGATCCTATGCACGATTCACTGCGTTTAAAAATGCATCCATGCACGATATTTTAGAAAATTTGGTGAATGGATGCTTTTTTTTTACTGGATTAAAATTCTTAATAGGTGTATCAAATATAGGATCCTATGCACGATTCACTGCATTTAAAAAATGCATCCATGCATGATATTTTAGAAAATTTATTGCATGGATGCTTCTTTTTTACTGGATTAAAATTCCTAATAGGTATATCAAATATAGGATCCTATGCACGATTCACTGCGTTTAAAAAATCATTCATTCACGATTTTTTAGAAAATTTGGTGCATGGATGATTCTTTTTTACTGGATTAAAATTCTTAATAGGTATATCAAATATAGAATCCTATGCACGATTCACTGCGTTTAAAAAAATTATTCCTGCACGATTTTTTAGAAAATTTGGTGCATGGATGCTTCTTTTTTACTGAATTAAAATTCTTTATGGGTATATTAAATATAGGATCCTATGCACGATTCACTGCGTTTAGAAAAAGCACCCATGCACGATATTTTAGAAAATTTGGTGCATGGATGTTTCTTTTTTATTAGATTAAAATTCCTAATAAGTACATCAAATATAGGATCCTATGCACGATTCACTGCGTTTAAAAAAAGCATCCATGCACGATATTTTAGAAAATTTGGTGAATGGATGCTTTTTTTTTACTGGATTAAAATTCTTAATAGGTGTATCAAATATAGGATCCTATGCACGATTCACTGCATTTAAAAAATGCATCCATGCATAATATTTTAGAAAATTTATTGCATGGATGCTTTTTTTTTACTGGATTAAAATTCCTAATAGGTATATCAAATATAGGATCCTATGCACGATTCACTGCGTTTAAAAAAAGCATCCATGCACGAAATTTTAGAAGATTTGGTGCTTGGATACTTTTTTTTACTGGATTAAAATTCCTAAAAGGTATATCAAATATAGGATCCTATGCACGATTCACTGCGTGTAAAGAAAAGCATCCATGCACGATATTTTAGAAAATTTGGTGCATGGATGTTTTTTTTACTGGATTAAAATTCTTAATAGGTATATCAAATATAGGAACCTATGCACGATTCACTGCGTTTAAAAAAAAGCATCCATGCACGATATTTTAGAAAATTTAATGCATGGATGCTTCTTTTTACTGGATTAAAATTCTTAATAGGTATATCAAATATAGGATCCTATGCACGATTCACTGCATTTAAAAAAAGCATCAAAGCACGATATTTTAGAAAATTTGGTGCATGGATGCTTCTTTTTTACCGGATTAAAATTTCTACTAGGTATATGAAATATAGGATCTTATGCACGATTCACTGCGTTTAAAAAAAGCATCCATGCACGATATTTTAGAAAATTTAATGCATGGATGCTTCTATTTTAGTGGATTAAAATTCCTAATAGGTATATCAAATATAGGATCCTATGCACGATTCACTGCGTTTAAAAAAAGCATCCATGCACGATATTTTAGAAAATTTGGTGCATGGACGCTTCTTTTTTACTGGATTAAAATTCCTAATAGGTATATCAAATATAGGATCCTATGCACGATTCATTGCGTGTAAAAAAAGCATCCATGCACGATATTTTAGAAAATTTGGTGCATGAATATTTTTTTACTGGATTAAAATTCTTAATAGGTATATCAAATATAGGAAACTATGCACGATTCACTGCGTTTAAAAAAAAGCATCCATGCACGATATTTTAGAAAATTTGGTAAAAGCATCCATGCACGATATTTTAGAAAATTTGGTGCATGGATGCATCTTTTTACTGGATTAAAATTCTTAATAGGTATATCAAATATAGGATCCTATGCACGATTCACTGCATTTAAAAAAATCTGATGTGACCAGCACATTACCTTCCGTCAGTTATATGTATTTTGTACAAATTTCATACGGAAAGTTCCTTGCTAAATATTCTATTTCTTGTACATTACCTTCCGGCAGCTGCATGTATTTTATGCAAATTTCATACAGAAAATTTATGTCTTAAATTATTATTTTGTGACGTTATCTATATACAGTGCTCGATACAGTGTAATGTATCTGCAGAAATAAAAGATTTATTATTATTATTTCTTGTACATTACCTTAAAGCAGTTGTATGTATTTTATACAAATTCCGCATACAGAAAGCAAAAGATCCTATATTTCCAGTAAAATTATAAGACACACACTATGTCAATTTCACTTGACACTGACATCTTTCAATCAGAATTTTCTTAATATAGTAGCTGTTTTCATAGCTATAGCTACTTTATGAAATTTAATTTCTTTATAATTTTTTAACTCTATATCCATTTAATATTAAGTATAAAATGCAGTCAAATCGTATAGAGAATAAATATTCTTTAATATTTATAATAACATTAAATGTGAAAAAATGATATTTAACATAGTTTTTTCAAGAAAAACTGTTAAAATCTTCAAATGATGGTACTTCTGGTTGACTAATTGTAACCAAAATCTAATCAGCTCTTCATATGGATATAACGAAGAAGTTTACGAAAAAAATATAATTTTTGAAACTGTAGTATTAGAGTTATCGCAGACGAAAATTTTGTTACACACACACATCCACACACACACACATCCACACACACACACACACACACACACACACACACACACACACACACACACACACACACACACACACACACACACACACATACAGACATCATCGTAAAAATAGTAAATTCGTATTCTATGGACACTAAAACGTGCTTATTGATTAAAAACTCATCATCGAATTTTTTGACCAAAGACAATACCTTCCTTACCTAAAGGTGACGGAAGGTAAAAAGCATCTATGCACGATATTTTAGAAAATTTGGTGCATGGATGCTTCTTTTTTACTGGATTAAAATTCTTAATAGGTATATTAAATATAGGATCCTATGCACGATTCACTGCGTTTAGAAAAAGCACCCATGCACGATATTTTAGAAAATTTGGTGCATGTTTGCTTTTTTTTACTGGATTAAAATTCTTAATAAGTATATCAAATATAGGATCCAATGTACGATTCACTGCGTTTAAAAAAAGCATCCATGCACGATATTTTAGAAAATTTGGTGCATGTATGTTTCTTTTTTATTAGTATAAAATTCCTAATAAGTACATCAAATATAGGATCCTATGTACGATTCACTGCGTTTAAAAAAAGCATCCATGCACGATATTTTAGAAAATTTGATGCATGGATGCTTCTTTTTTACTGGATTAAAATTCTTAATAGGTGTATCAAATATAGGATCCTATGCACGATTCACTGCATTTAAAAAAAGCATCCATTCGTGATATTTTAGAAAATTTGGTGCATGGATGCTTCTTTTTTACTGGATAAAAATTCTTAATAGGTATATCAAATATAGGATCCTATGCACGATTCACTGCATTTAAAAAAATCTGATGTAGCCAGCACATTACCTTCCGTCAGTTCTATGTATTTTGTATAAATGTCATACAGAAAATTCCTTGCAAAAGATTCTATTTCTTGTACATTACCTTAAGGCAGTTGTATGTATTTTATACAAATTCCATACAGAAAGCAAAAGATCCTATATTTCCAGGAAATTATAACACATACATACTGTCAACTGTACTTGACACTGACGCCTTTCAATCAGAATTTTCTGAATACATCAGCTGTTTCCAGAGTTATAGCATAGCTAGCTAATATATGATATTTAATTTCTTTATAATTTTTTAACTCTATATCTATTTAATATGAAATATAAAATGCATTCAAATCCCATAGAGAATAAAATATTCTTTAATATTTATAATAACATCAAATGTGAAAAAATGATATTTAACATCGTTTTTTCAAGAAAAACTGTTAAAATCTTAAAATGAGGGTACTTCCGGTTGACCAATTCGAATCAAAATCTAATCAGCTCTTCACATGGATGTAACGAATAGGAATACGAAAAAATTATAATTTTTTGAATTGTAGTATGGAAGTTATCGTAGACGAAAATTTTGTTACACACACACACACAGACACACATACACACACACACACACACACACACACACACATACAGACATCATCGTATAAATAGTAAAATCGTGTTCTAGGGACCCTAAAACGTGCTTATTCATCAAAAACTCACCACCGAATTTTTTGACCAAAGACAATACCTTCCTTACCTAAAGGTGACGGAAGGTAAAAAGCATCTATGCACGATATTTTAGAAAATTTGGTGCATGGATGCTTCTTTTTTACCGGATTAAAATTCCTAATAGGTATATGAAATATAGGATCCTATGCACGATTCACTGCGTTTAAAAGAAGCATCCATGCACGATATTTTAGAAAATTTGGTGCATGGATATTTTTTTTTACTGGATTACAATTCTTAATAGGTATATCAAATATAGAAACCTATGCACGATTCACTGCGTTTAAAAAAAAGCATCCATGCACGATATTTTAGAAAATTTGGTAAAAGCATCCATGCGCGATATTTTAGAAAATTTGGTGCATGGATGCTTCTTTTTACTGGATTAAAATTCTTAATAGGTATATCAAATATAGGATCCTATGCACGATTCACTGCATTTAAAAAAATCTGATGTGGCCAGCACATTACCTTCCGTCAGTTCTATGTATTTTGTACAAATTTCATGCGGAAAGTTCCTTACTAAATTAAATATTTTATTTCTTGTACATTACCTTCCGGCAGTTGCATGTATTTTATGCAAATTTCATACAGAAAATTATTATTTTGTGACGTTTTCTATATACAGTATAATGTATGTGCAGAAATAAAAGATTTATTATTATTATTTCTTGTACATTACCTTAAAGCAGTTGTATGTATTTTATACAAATTCCATACAGAAAGCAAAAGATCCTATACCTATTTCCAGTAAAATTATAAGACAAACACACTATGTCAATTTCACTTGACACTGACATCTTTCAATCAAAATTTTCTTAATATAGTAGCTGTTTCCACAGCTATGGCTACTTTATGAAATTTAATTTCTTTATAATTTTTTAACTCTATATCCATTTAATATTAGGTATAAAATGCAATCAAATCGTATAGAAAATAAAATATTCTTTAATATTTATAATAAAATTAAATGTGAAAAAATGATATTTAACATAGTTTTTTCAAGAAAAACTGTTAAAATCTGCAAATGAGGGTACTTCCGGTTGTTCAATTCTAACCAAAATCTAATCAGCTCTTCGCATGGATATAACGAAGAGAAATACGAAAGAATTATAATTTTTAGAATTGTAGTATGGAAGTTATCGTAGACGAAAATTTTGTTACACACACACACACACACACACACGGACACACATACATACATACATACATACATACACACACACACACACACACACACACACACACACACATACAGACATCATCGTAAAAATAGTAAAATCGTATTCTAGGGACCCTAAAACGTGCTTATTCATCAAAAACTCACCACCGAATTTTTTGACCAAAGACAATACCTTCCTTACCTAAAGGTGACGGAAGGTAAAAAGCATCTATGCACGATATTTTAGAAAATTTGGTGCACGGATGCTTCTTTTTTACTGGATTAAAATTCCTAATAGGTGTATGAAATATAGGATCCTATGAACGATTAACTGCGTTTAAAAAAAACATCCATGCACGATATTTTAGAAAATTTGGTGCATGGATGCTTCTTTTTAAACCGGATTAAAATTCCTAATAGGCATATGAAATATAGGATCCTATGCACGATTCACTGCGTTTAAAAAAGCATCCATGTACAATATTTTAGAAAATTTGATGAATGGATGCTTCTTTTTTAGTGGATTAAAATTCCTAATAGGTATAACAAATATAGGATCTATGCACGATTCACTGCGTTTTAAAAAAAAGCATCCATGCACGATATTTTAGAAAATTTGGTGCATGGATGCTTCTTTTTTACTGGATTAAAATTCTTAATAGGTATATCAAATATAGGATCCTGTGCACGATTCAGTGCGTTTAAAAAAAGCATACATGCACGATATTTTTGAAAATTTGGTGCATGGATGCTTCTTTTTTACTGGATTAAAATTCCTAATATATATATTAAATATTGGATCCTATGCACGATTCACTGCGTTTAAAAAAAGCATCCATGCACGATATTTTAGAAAATTTGTTGCATGGATGTTTGTTTTTTACTGGATTAAAATTCTTAATGGGTATATCAAATATAGGATCCTATGCACGATTTACTGCGTTTAAAAAAATCGTTCATGCAAATTTTTTTAGAAAATTTGGTGCATGGATGCATTTTTCTACTGGATTAAAATTCTTAATAGGTATATCAAATATAGGATCCTATGCACGATTCACTGCGTTTTAAAAAAAGCATCCATGCACGATATTTTTGAAAATTTGGTGCATGGATGCTTCTTTTTTACTGGATTAAAGTTTGTAATAGGTATATCAAATACAGGATCCTATGCACGATTCGTTGCGTTTAAAAAAAAGCATCCATGCACGATATTTTAGAAAATTTGGTACATGGATACTTCTTTTTTACTGGATTAAAATTCTTAATAGGTATATTAAATATAGGATCCTATGCACGATTCACTGCGTTTAAAAAAAAGCATTTATGCACGATATTTTAGAAAATTTGGTGTATGGATGCTTCTATTTTACTGGAGTATAATTCCCATTAGGTATATTGAAAGTAGCATCTATGCAGGACTTCTAGAGAAATGATGGGCACACTTTTTCCGACAGGTGCTACCCCAGAATTTTTTTTGAATGCATTGTCAGCCAACTAACATAGATACAAAGTTTTAAATTTGTATGTCCTATATATTTTAACTCTTACAGGAGCTTTAATAAAAACTTTTTTCATATTATTAATTAAATTGTTTACTAACGGATATTGATTTCGTATTTCTTCGACGACTCTATTTATTCCGTCAGCGACGCAATTACAATGTATTAAATACTTTTAAATGTATTCCAGCCTTTACCATGTATGTAGCACCATCAGTTAGCAACAATACGATTTTATCGAATGGTACAGCATTTGGCAAAAATATATCTCAAGTAACACAAATGACCTAAAATCGACGTCATTGTGACGTCCTAATTCACGTCATATAGTCGTCCTGAAGACGTCTCAGCGTGGAGCTGTGCGACGTCATTTTATGACGTAGTTTCGACGTCATATTCAGACGTGGTTTAGACATCATTTTAAGACGTTGTTTAGACGTCATTTTAAGACGTTGTTTAGACGTCATTATAAGACTTGTTTAGACGTCATTTTAAGACGTTGTTTATACGTAATTTTTATACGGTGTTTCGACGTATTTTTAAGATGTTATTTCGACGTGTAGATTGACCTAACTTAAATAGGTAGGAAAAATTACAAGGAAAAATAAACAATTTATTTTTGAAGTATATTGTATGACAAAAATTTAAATAAAAAATACAATAAAATATTAAACGTACAGAATTCGTGAAAAAAAAATATTCATAAAAAATTGAAATTAATTAAATAATGCATCTATCAATATTATACCATACATGTACATTTATTTAACAGAAATAGAGATTACAAGAATACATGAAAATTTAGCAAAATTTCCGGATCATATTAGATGCATTAGCTGTTGAAGCAAAAAATACAATTTCGTCCGGAAAATTATCAGTAACTATTCTTAGCAGGTGTTCAAATTATTATGTAACAATAATAGATAAAATAATAACTGTTTGTTATACATTAACTTATCTTTACCCAGGAATAGTTCCTTTGACAACTGTATAATCTTACTGTAGGGGGGTGTGTCGAGCGGTGAGCGTTTATTTAACGTTCTTTTATTAAATGAAAGTAATATACTCAATTATATTTTATTTTTACAAGTTATTACATTTGACATGTTGTATTCTATTTTTCTATATCTCAACTGTCCCCTTTCTGTTGCTTGACAACGGACTCCTGGACTCCTTTGATATGGCTCTTACATTATTAGAATTATAAAGTAGTTTTAGTATCAGAGTATTTATTTTTGTAATTATTATAAAATAAATAGTTAATCACTTAAACTTGAGAAAATTTTGCTTTGCCTTGTTACTCGAATGTCTTGTTTTATATTACCAACCAGTTCATGTTTAGATTTTAAAATAGAAAAATAAATTTCTTCTACTACGGCCATTCATTTAGCCACCTGATAATTTTTACCTGTTACTGTCACGGATTACAATGTCGTCAATTCAGAACATAAGCTACTACAAAATACAAATACAGTGTGTACATTTATGCCTTTCATAATGCTGTAAACTACGCTTACGAAGAATTTTCGATGAACTTCTGAAAATGTTGTCTACAAAAGAAACAATAATAAGTATAATTTCAAAAATGTAATATTTCAACACAAACAATTTACCATTTTAAGGTTATCTGTCAGTTATGAAAGCATGATTACCACCTCTAGAACATGGAGCCAAAAACAGTACGTTTATAGATTTTCTAAACGTCGTGTTTTCAGTGATAAACAGTGCTTTTATAGAAACATAAGAACACCGAAATAGAAAATTATTATTATGATGCAATAAGTATCCGTAGACATGTATACAAAAATTTTCAGTAAATATTAAAAATATTCTAATTTCGCATGTTAAATTCATATATATAACGGATTTCGAACGCTACCCGTATGTCGATTTGATCACAAATATGTATTTGTACGTAGTATTTAACTAATTTTTAATATTACACACATTGTTGACATGTAGTTCATTATTTTGTTACCAGATGTCATATCGCTTAACAATACATACTAAAACAGTTGTATACGAACACTCCCGAACGATCCGAAGTAGAACCGAGTATGTGCATACTTAAGATGCGGCCTGTTATCACATTTGAACATGGAGTAGGGATTTCAACTCGTCTCCTATTGGTAGTACAACTAGTACATCAGCAAAATTTAGATGCTTTATATCTTTTGCAACAATCAATTTATAACAGGTTTTTTTGCTTTTTCCCTCTGTTTTACCAATCAACTTTAATATTTTTAATAACTTTTTAATATTTGTAATCATGAGAGAATACCCTATTATTCACAGTTTCATAGAATAATTGAAACAGTCATTAAATGAGAGAATAGATTACAAAAATTAAAACACAGGAGATAAAAAAATTATTAACAATGACAAGCATTGATTATAACAATGACAAATATAGTGTATTATTTATATAAAAATCGTTTCTATTTCATATTTTTTAGAATGCCTACAAAATTACTGTCAAATATACTGTAGCATATTTGACAGCTAGACAGGAATTAAGTTAGGCATTCTATAAGAATAACTCTGTAGCGAGACTTGTTATAGAGCGAGTTACAGAATAGGTAATTTTACTACTCTGTAAGCTATCATCTTACAGAGCTCTATAGCTTATAGAGTCTGTAGAGTTACAGTTTTACAGAGTAAAGTTACAGAATAGCACCATAAATATTGCACTTTAGCTGAAATTTACGGTATAATACCTACCATTAGTGACTAGAATGTTGCCGGCAATTTTTGCCATCATGATCGACTTCTTGTTATCTTGTTTCGATGTTGCGTGCTATCGCACTCGTTTCGATTTTCCTTGCAACAAGCAGTAGTGGGCTAGGCATATACATATACCAGTCAAATTCTAGTCGCGAATGGTATTCGGTATGACAATTCCTCGAAATATATATTTGCCGGTTTCATAATATTAATCCATTGTTTACATGTACAAAAGTAAGCTGGTAACTAAGTAATAACTGTATCTGTACGGTAATATTATTACCATAATAACTTGTCAACAACGGTCTACAAAATGTAAATAAAATGAAAATGAAAGTATAATACTCTTCATTAATACATACAGATAACGTTAGTGTATCGTTCTAAATACTGTTTAGTTTATTCTAAAATAATAAATACGAGCAATAAAGCACATAGTTTGAATATTTGTCATAATCAAATAATTTTTCTGTTAACCATAGCATTCTAAAAGTAGCATTCTAAAAGTAGCATTAATGAGAGAATTTCAAAAAATAATATTTATTAATAATGACTTCATTTTCTGAAATCGATAAACTATTTAACAAACCACGAATGAATCATAGCAAGCCTTAGATGTGTTAAAATCCGGGCTCATTTCAAAGCGACATCTGCGGCAGTTATGATATACGTAACATTCCTAGGTACACTATTGTTCACAAAACATGATTATTCAAGGTCATTTATAAGCCGTCTGATATATTACGTGCAGATAACTTCACTGCAACGCGAAATATTTATAGGTACATTTAACTGAAAAAATAAATGTGCTTTATTTGAAAATTTATATTTTTTCAAATAATGCTTTTCACAAAATTTTATCTTATTTTTGTATAAAACAAAAATATGGTCGACATAAACCATAAAGTAATAATTTGATTTAAATGTCAACGCCACTGGATAAAAATTAGTACAGAGGCCAGTATAGTAGATAATTACATGTCTGCAACTCTACGACATACATCACTGCTAGTGTTTTACAAAAATCAAGATATACTCTTGATCTTGTCTTTATTTTGTCTTGTAATCAAGACGAAGACAAGAAGTATTTTTTATTTCACAAGACAAGAAAGTATCATCAAGAATCAAGATTTCTTGTCAAGGAATCTTGAAAATACATTTAAATCTTTAAATGTCATTTTTTTGCGATTTATGCTATATTATAAATATTTAAGATTATTAAATTTTCTATGGGATGCCCGCTGTCGCAGCCACGCTGCGAGAGAGCGAGTGTCTATTTATAACGATGACGCAATCGCGCTAGTAGCCGAGCGACGTAAACAGACTGGTTGTGACCTGTTTAATTACTTCCGGTCGCCTGAACCTTTTGTGTTCATTGTTATTATGCGGTCGATTATTCTAGGCTTTTCTAGAAAATAATGGCAGCTGTATATAAGGGGCGTAGCTATACTCGAGGGACACACAGTCATATTCAGAGACACAGTTCGTTAGTTACATACAGTGACACAGTTAGTTAGTTAGTTAGTTAGTTAGTTAGTTAGTTAATTAGTTACATGGAGAGACATAGAGATGTTCATATAGAGTGTTAGTGAGTTTGAGAAGCACAGCAGTATCGTGGTGAGCGTATGCAATTGGTGTTACTCGGGAAGTTACTGGTATATTGGGATAGCTGTGGATGTAAATACTCGATAGTGTTGACGAGTATTGGGAAGCCATAGTGTGCAAGAACAGTAACGGCGAGTCTGGAAGTTACTGGTATATTGGGATAGCTGTGAAAGTGAATACTCGGTATTGTTGACAAGTATTGTGAAGCTAGGTATACAAGGACAGTAATAGCGAGTTGGAGTGGCTACTCGGCATTGGTGTTGAAGAATTGTAGCATACAGAAGTTGATGATACTGAGGCTGTGGAAGGAGCAAGTTAGTTATATAAATAGATAGACAGTGAGGTGACAGGTGTGACTTCTGTCCGAGCAGTTGAATATACAGACGCTGTTGAGTCAGTTGAGTATATAGACGCTGTGGAGGTCGGTAGGCGGACAGTTGAACATGATACAAGTATATAGTGATATAAATAAAGTGATATAAATATCGCGTAAATAATCGTGGAAATAAATAGTAGTGTTAGTGGTTAAATAAATAGTGTTAGTGTTATATAGTTAATTATAGTTTTAATCTTAATTAGTTTTTAATAATTGTTTAATATAATTAATAGTAACTTTCTTTATAGTTTAATAAACACTTAATTTTAATTAGTAATAATTGTCTAATATTTACACTACACCCAGATAAATATAAAAACGTTACAAACTTGATACTTTTTCCATATATTTTTAAATAAATTTATGAAATTAACTATTTTAAGTACTGTAGGGTATGATTTATTATATACAGTACAAACACAACTGCTTGGTTGTAGAAATATTTAAATACATGTACCGACAATGTGAACATTATTCCATTATATTTTTTTTACTGTAACATATATAAACAAAAACTATTTTTTAAATAATATGCTGTGGCATTTATTAATTTTGAAGTTTCGTAATACATTTTTAATTTTCTGATTTCTGAAACATCTCAATTACTGTGGGGCCTCTAATGTCTCGAGACCCGTGTGCCCGGCATATCTTATGTGAAATGAAAGAAATATAATAAAAATTAAATGACGAGAGGTATTGTGCTGTGCTGGCCACATCAAATTTTTATTAAATTTGAGAGGGAGAAATATTATTTTGGGATAAAATCGATTCCGAATCTAATTTATTTTTCTTTGCCAACTCATTGTTTTAAATAAAAATACGGAATATTGAAATAACACAATAAATAAATAAATAATCAATGAACAACATCTACTAAATCCAGTTTATGCGTGACGCGTCCGTCAAAACAACATTATTTGACTGAAATGGACAAGGACAGACGCAGACGCCAACGTTACATTTGACCTTACGGATTGGATAAAGTGATGGAGAAAGGGGATTCCCCTAAAATGTCAAGAAATATCAAGAATTCTTGAATCAAGACAAGAATTACGTCATCAAGAAACGAGCATGACAAGATATTTTTATTTTCTTGTCTTGAAAATTAAGACAAGAAATTATCATCCAGACAAGATTTCTTGTCTTGATGAAACACTAGTCACTACTACTTTTAGTGTGTTAAAAAGTAATGTTACTATTTACGTATACCTGTCACACCCCACGAATTATTAATTAAATACGTCAAATAATCTCTCTCTTTCTAATACAAAATGATGCTAAGCTACTGCTATATAAAGTGCTGTGTATTCTTTCTTCGAACAAATGACCTTAAATAGTCATCTTTTTTGAATAATAGTTTATGATAAAAGCTTAAATTAATTAAAAATATATATTTGACATATGTGTATAAGCAACGCCTCGTCATGAAATTACAGCATTAATTTTCACTTGTGAATTTACACAATGATGATGCTGATGAAGAATTTGAATGTGATTGGTTTAACTCACCAAAATATTGTGATTTAATTGGATGACAGATTATGAGAGTAATCAACCGATGATTTATTTTTGCATGATTAAGTTTTTTTAATGTTTACCGACTGGGTATTCACGGCAGTAGGTTTTATTTACAAATGGATGTGACTAGAGTTCCGAACGTGGGATTATGATCAAAAAATTAAAATACCGAAGAGGCGTGGCCGATCAATTATCACGATGAGGCGTGAATTAAAATTGAAGACACGAACGCGGGACCATTGCTGAACATCGTACTTAGCTTATATATTTCTCTAAATACAACAACAATAACCTATTGGGAACACCAGGATCCGTTGGCGGCGCTGTAAGCGCACCTGTCATGGCGGACAGTAGGACATGTCAGTTTTGTTTACATTTTGAAAGCATGAATTTTGTGTGTTGATTAGAAAATGTTACTAGTATATTAAAACGTAAGTTACAGAAGGCAACGTATTCTAAAACCAGTACCAAAAACGATCACGAGCGCGCAGCGGCGAGTGGGCAAACAACCGAGCGCTTGAATTGCCTTCTGTAACGTGTTTTATACTATTTTCTCTGTTGAGGCTTTCATTTACATATTTTTTTATAAAAAAATTTGACAGTTTGCATCAAGGAATTTTTTGGTAGAATTAATAGGTTGGTGACAGTGATTTTTGCTTTTTATTTTGTCCGTTGCCTAGATATTTAGTACATTTATTGCAGTTATGCCAATCTCAAATAACAAAATATTACAAAAAATCGTTTAAGAATGAAGCTCTTTTTAACATCAATATGCTTGCTAGAAAGTGGCATTCTAATTCCGAAACAGAGAAAATGTATTTAAAGAAATTGCATAAACCACGCATCTTCCAGTTTTTAATGTTTTCTAAATGATATCCCGTACAGACACGTACACACTACAAATTACTGATCGGTAAGTGATACACATCACTTACCGATCTGGAGGCAGAAGGGGTAAGTAAAAAAAACAAGAACTTTAAAATGACAATTAAATTTTTTAATATAAATAATTTTTAAATCTTATTTTTTACCTCCCGCTACCCTTGGTAAGGGAGGTATAGGGATCGTGATGAAAATCGCATATCGAGATTTTGCTAAATGACCACGTTTTAATATATACTATCATTCACAAAATTTGGGAACCTTGTATTTCGAACTTTTTCTATAATGGAAAGAGTCCATTAGATTTTGGTATAAATCGGATAACACTTTACTAGAATCTCAAAATAGGTTTTCTTCCAAAAATACTTTTAAATGTTATTTTTCGGGATTAATTTTATTATAAAAATTAAAGATTATTAAATTTTCTGACTGACAGTTAATGTCACTGTCAAAGAACTAATCCTTTCAAATTAATAACAATAACGTTTTAAAAAGAAAAGAGTAAATAGACCTCTAGTTATATGGAATGGATCTTAATACAGTTTCCTCAATGACTAAATATGTAAATAAATAAATAAAATAAATATATCATCACGGCTTATTACCCATTGCTGGGTGTGCCAATCTGCTTTGTACACAGATGCGGTAATGATGAAATATTTGCACCGTGCGGGCGCTTACCAGGCGTCACCTCACGGGCACTCATTGCTGGCGTGGAGAGTGCACCACAGGGGTCAATTTTGTGCCATATAAAATTTGAAAATATTTGGCGTCGGTCGGGATCGAACCCGGTTCCCCAGATTCGCGACCTGACACTCAGGCACGCGGCCACGAGACCCCATATATATACAGGGTGTTTCCTTTAAAACAACCAGCGCTTTTTTGGGCGAACTAACAACTTTAGAGAAAAATGTTTTATACCAAAAATGATCAAGATTAAGAGGATAATGTAGCAAATGTAACAAACCGAATATTTAACCAGTGGTTCTCAAACGGTAGAACAAAATTATATTTTTTTAAATGGCACCCTATATAATTTTTTAGCCCTTTAAATAGAATATTATTTTCTGATTTCAACGATATAAGTATAGCATAGGGTTGTATAACAATTATTTCGAGAAAAATGGTATTAAAAACTAGAAATAATGTAATAAAAAATGGGTTTACTACTAGCGTAACTAAGCAACAGACGTATCAATACCTGTGTATTGCATAGCCTATTGTAATATAACATTATTTTTAATACAATTTTTCTCGAAATAATTGTCATACAACCCTATATCATATTTATATCGTTGAAATCAGAAAAAAATTCTCTATCTAATGGGCTAAAAAATTATATAGGATACCATTTAAAAAAATATAATTTTGTTCTGCCGTTTGAGAACCACTGGTCGAATTTTTGGTTTGTTATTATTAATAAATTAACCCCTTATTCTTGATCATTTCTTGTATATAACATTTTTTTCTAAAGTCATTAGTTCGCCCAAAAAAGCGCTGGTTGTTTTGAAGGAAACACCCTGTATATATATATATATATATATATATATATATATATATATATATATATATATATATACTTACATATTTAAAAAAAAATAATAATAAATATGTATATGGCCAGTTCCCGAAACGTCCAAAAATATAAATAACATATAATTCTAAACAAGGAATTGTCATTTATACCTACCTCTAGAAGGCGGAACTTAGCACGCGATATATAAATAATTTCCGAGGTACCTGAGCACCATAACATAATTAAAAAATCTGATGTGGCCAACACCGAACCTCCCACTATATAATTTTTATTCATTTAAATATAACGTATATATATATATATATATAAGGAGAAATGTCAGTGGGTAGTTCAGTGTTTTTAATTTTAGGGCTAAATAAAAATGTTGATTCTTTGAGAATTTACTCAAGCTTTCGCCTTTTTATTTAAGGCTTCCTCAGGACTCTGTAAAGTTACAATTTTAAATAGAGTAATGTTGACAATTATACAGTATTATATGTTCTACTTACAATTAACATGAAGTAATTTTAAAAAATAAGTACACTTAAACATAGAAAGATATTTGTTTTATGATGTTTAGAAATATAGGTTATAATGGTTTCTGTTTTTAGCGCATGCTATGTAAGGACTAGTGTTGGTGTGTGAAAGCGGGAAATTTTTTTGAAATTTAAATTTCGTAAATCCTTATTTTTAGAGATTGGTGCAATCATAACAACACTCAAGTTATATCATTCATAATGTTTATTGGATTTCTTCCGCGGTGCTTTATATTTTGTATTAAATTGAACAGGTTGCAGTATATAGGGCTCAGGTTATCAATGTCTGTCTTTTTATTCATTGTATTGTCAGATGTTTTTATATGATACATTTCTAAGAAAGTGCGTTTGTTATAATTTTTTTCTCCGGCTCTAATATTTTAGTATTTTCGAAGTCTATAGTGTGTTTTGTGAGTTTTGAATGCTGTGCCAGGGATGTTGAGTCTGGTTTATGTTTTATGTCACTTTTATGAGATGTTAATCTGCCTGAGAGTTGTTTCGATGTATGACCTATGTAATTTAGGTTACAATCTTTACATGGTATACTATAGATGACATTAGAACTTTGTTTAATAGGTGTTGGCTCTTTTAGTTTTGTAAATAATGTTTTTATGCCGTGCAGCTTTTCTTTGCTATTTTAACTGAAACTATGTTTATTCACAATCGGTTAGTAATATGACGATTTCTGACTTTTAAAAAGTTGGGAAGTTTGTTATTGTTAACCTCATATTCCAAGAGGTTGGAAAGTATAACGTGAAGATAGCTGGGGTTGGAAAGTTGACACTTTCCAACCTCAGCTATACTCACGCTATACTTTCCAACCTCGAGGCGGGAAATAGCTGCCCCCGCTTTGAGAGATCAATGCGTATCAATGATGGGTATTTACATATAAACAAAGCATCTTTACAATTTATATGATAAAAATATGGAATAAATTTGTAAATAATACAAATAATGAATGAAATCAATATTTAAGGTTAGAAATTAAAGTGACAGTTCATGTGACAAATGAACAATCTCAGACCATTCGTTTGTTTATGTTAGGTTATTATTATTTAAATATCAAATATTAATTTTTTATTTCAGATTGTGAATAAAATAGTATACAAACCTCGGTGAAAAGTTTCATTGTCTCGGGCTATAGTTAACCTCGGCGCTTCGCGCCTTGGTTAATTATCTTCACCCTCGACAATGAAACACTTTCCACCTCGGTTAGTAATATACTATTATAATTTTGAGGGTAATATTCCGTATGAATGGTAAAGAACAATATTTTATATTATTATTGGACTCTACTTGTATGTTGGTTTCTACTCTAGGCGGTTGATCATTAAATAATATTCTATTTAGAAGATTTTTTGGGTAGCCATTTTGTAATAACACATCTCTCAATCGTGCCAGACTTTGGTCATGTAAACTTGGGTGTGTGATTTTTACAACCCGGTTTTTTAGTCCTCGAACAACGTTTATTTTCATTTGTTTTGGTTGATCCGAATGGTAGTGTAGATAATGTTGTGATGAGATTGGTTTGACATACCAATCTAGTTTTAAAGTGCCAGCTTGATCTTTGATTATAAGTGTGTCCAAAAATGGTAGAGTGTTGTTGTTTTCGATTTCTATGGTAAACTGAAGATTGTTATTGTAGGCGTTGAAAATAGATAAAATTTCTTCTGTTTTGGTTTTCGGGATTGCGCAGACAATGTCGTCGACAACCTTCTTGATGAATGGAATAAGGATTTACGAAATTTAAATTTCAAAAAATTTTCCCGCTTTCACACACCAACACTAGTCCTTACATAGCATGCGCTAAAAACAGAAACCATTATAACCTGTATGTATTTCTAAACATCATAAATCAATGGCACAACATATACGACAAATATCTTTCTATGTTTATGTGTACTTATTTTTTAAAATTACTTCATGTTAATTGTAAGTAGAACATATAATACTGTATAATTGTCAACATTACTCTATTTAAAATTGTAACTTTACAGAGTCCTGAGGAAGCCTTAAATAAAAATCTGATGTGGCCAACACATAACCTCTCGCCAGATATTTTACCTGGTTGTACGCATAAAACGAAAAATATTTTTAAATACAAATACAAATACATATATTCATGTCTCACTACAAAATATTTCTCACATATATATGCAAAATCTATGGGATATTTTAAAATAAATTATGTACAATACATACATTTTCTTTATATTCAATATCCTGAAATTTTCTTTTTCTGCTTTCCTTTTCTTTTTCTTTAAATTCGTCATTTTTTCGCAAATTCCTTTTATATTCGTTTTTACATATATTCTTTTGCGTTGTTGACTTTTTTTTATTTTCATAATCTTCATAATAATGTACAAATATTTTTGACAGAGGCATACAAATATTTATGACAGTGACATTTATGTGACAATTATAAACATTTGAATTTCTTGCCTTGTAGTAGTTTGATCTGAGATTTTTTACATCAAACTATTTTATATGCCTTTCTTTATCTCTAAATCTATAGAAGATATAATAATGAATTTATATTTATCGAATAAAGAATTTAACGTTCTTTAATATAAGTATTTACATAAATTTTCGATAAATAATATTTAGATGATTTTTTTCTTGTAACTATTTCTTCCGGTTGTCCAATTGTTACCAAAACTGACTGGACTCTTCCCATTATTGCTAGATTGAGGAATCCGTAGTTAAAAATGTCTTAAGTCTTATAGTATTTGAGATATAGTGAATCCAACATCCACACACACATCCACACACATACGGACATCATCGTAAAAATGTTATAATCGGATTCTAGGGACCTTAAAACGTGCTTATTCATTAAAATCTAGATATGCGATTTTTAGCATGAATACAATACCTCTCTTAGCGAGAGGTAAAAAGGCGAAAGCTTGATTAAATTCTCAAAGAATCAACATTTTTATTTAGCTCTAAAATTAAAAACACTGAACTACCCACTAACATTTCTCCCTAAAAATTAAATAGTGGGAGGTTTGGTGTTGGCCACATCAGATTTTTTAATTATGTTATGGTGCTCAGGTACCTCGGAAATTATTTATATATCGCGTGCTAAGTTCCGCCTTCTAGAGGTAGGTATAAATGACAATTCCTTGTTTAGAATTATATGTTATTTATATTTTTGGACGTTTCGGGAACTGGCCTGTTCCCATCGTCAGCTTATAAATTTATTTATTACAATGATAAATTTCATCATCCGTGAGTAAATTTTAGTAAACGATACATATTTGAGAATAATAAAATTCTGAAGGTCGCCCTTGAATATAAAACCCTCAATTACAAGTAAAGGTGAACTTCACCTTCATTCTTGTTTGTTGGGGGATTAAAACAACATCACGGATGATTACTTCTGGTTTATCAATTTTAACCAAAATCTAATATGTTGTTTTCCATGATATAAAACTCTTAAATACTAAAATTGAAAAGTATGGATTATATTTTAATAGTTTTTCATTGAAAACCGTCATGGGCTTCAAGTAAAGTATCACTTCCATTTATCCAATTTTACCGAAAATCTAATCAACTCGTTGAATGAATGCAGGAAGCTTAAATACGGAAAATAGATATATTTGGAAATTTGTTATAAGAGTTATCGTGGACAAAAAAGTCGTCACACATACACATACACACACACAGACAGACACACACACAGACAGACACACACGCACGCACGCACACACGCACTCACACACACACGCCCATACGCACACAAACACGCACACACACATGCACGCACGCACACGCACGCACGCACGTACGCTCACACACGCGCACGCACGTACGTCCGCACGCACTCACACACACACACACACACACACACGCACGGACGTACGCAAACGCACACACACACACACACATAGACAGACACACACGCACGCACGCACATAAGCACGCACGCACGCACATAAGCACGCACGCACGCACGTAAGCACGCACGCACTCACACACACACGCACGCACGCATACACACACACACGCAAGCACGCACGCACACACACACGCACGCACATACGCACGCACACAAACATGCACGCACGCACGCACATGCACGCACACGCAAGCACACACAAACGCACGCACGCACGCATGCACACATACGCACGCACATACGCACACACATACGCACGCACACACGCACGCTCGCACACACCCGCACGCACATACGCACACACTCGCACGCACGCACACGCACACACGCACATACGCACGAACGCACACACACACACACGCACGCACGCACGCTCGCACACACGCACGCAGAGAGAGAGAGAGAGAGAGATCATCGTAAAAATAGTAAAAACGTGTTGTGGGGACTTATTTACTAAAAAAGCACCATCACATTTTTGGTACGATTACATTACCTCCCTTATTTCCGGTATGACGGAGGTAAAAATTATAATAATTTTAAGAACATAATTAATACATATAGGTATACGAGTAAATTTAAAATATACAAATAACGGTCTGTAATAGGGGATTACAGCTCAATCGAACTAAGAGAAATTAGTAAACAATAGTAAAAGTATATGTTTAATAGTAAATATTAATAAAGAAATAAAATGATATAATTGAAATACTTCGGAAATAAGGGGGTTTTGGTTTAGCAGCTCGTCACTCATATGAATTCCATATATATTATTTTGATTGGCGGCTATAAATATACGAATACCGAGTTAGGGGGTAGAGTCTACTGCCAATGGAAATAGACATATATTCAAATAGCGAATACGTGGCTACCAGTCCCGTACTGCAATTGGCAAACAGTTTTTATTTGAATATAAATTTCTTGCATTAAATTTAATAATTTTGATACACTTGCAATTATAAAGCATGTAGACTTGTACAGTGTTATAATATTAATTTGTTTTTTATAAATATAATTTAAAAATAGCATATATTTCAAGAACATTTTAGATCCACGAAAAAAACAGTTTTATATAAAAACTTATGTTCGTGACGTCATATCTATATTTTCAAACTTCGAGGGACCATAACTCGCTTATTAATATTTTTCACCGGATTTTCACCAATAGTCTTTCTGTTAATTAAACTTTGTGATAAAATTATATAAAAAAAATGGTGGAATCCCCTTTCATTTGTTCCTTAATCATTTTCACTTGTTTCACCCACGAAAATAATATATGTTTTATTTATATTTAAAACAAAAAAATGTAAACTTGATATACAATGTGTTTCTAAACAAGTGTCACAAATTTTAAGGGTATACAGAATGTGCCAGGACGAGTTTACGCTATCGTTATTTTAAAAACTATTCAATATTATTTTACGAAATTAGAAATGTAGGGATTTTCCGACATGTCCGTTTTATCTAAAATATTTTCAAAACAGTTGCACTTCCGGTTTAACCGGAAGTATACCCTAATTTTCTTATTTTAAATGGAATGCTATATTTTTTTACTATTGAATTTAGCAGAAAATTTTACATATGAAACCATAAAACTCATGATCAACCACTTCCGGCGTAATTAAACTTTTTTAATTTTATCACTAATAATGGCCACTTTTCTATCACTCTATATCTCGAGAATGCAAACTGTAAAAACGGTTTTATAAAGAAAGATTTTGTTTACATTAATATAAATTAATAATTGACAATTTTTGAAAAATATAATTTCTAAATGAATGTAAAATTGAAGTTCACAAAACTCACAAGGAACAATTTTTAAATGGAATATCCCATTTTTATTATTTAAATGAAATCTTTGTTAAAAAATAGAGTTTTAGTAAAATGGAAATATTTTTACGAGAATTTATATTCAACAAATACATATGGATATATTAAATTTACTTACACGCCCTCTTCTTTTTATACTCCATATCTGTGCAGTCCATTACTGGAGTTAGCAGCTGATACTGAAACTGAATAAATGAAACAACAGTGGTGGGTAAAGGCCCGACCAGTGCGTCCCCCACCATGTATCGTCACGCTAATACGCGAGGCCCGCGAACGGTAAAATCTTCTTGCAAATATTACTAACAATAAGCACACATCTCCGTTTTATTCTAATTACGAAGAAAACACCCGGTCTCAATCACTTGGTAAACACATTAGATTCAAATCTGCAATGCCGATCTTAGTTCTTGTGAGGCCGGGTGCAAAACCTTTTCACTTTCAAATAAGAAGAAATAATTATAAAATATTTCTATTATAGGGTTGCTAGATTTATAATTTCACAATAAAAGATGGTTTCAAAATTTGTAAGAAATATTTTTTTTTAAATAATTTTCAAGGTCAAAGGTGTTTTAATGTAAAGTGAGATAATATAGAGTTCTTTACAATGAAGCAAATTTAACAATAATTTATTTTTCCTACAACCGTGCATGAAAAGTACTTTTCACGCACTCATTACAGTGTGTAAAATGCCACTTTTCAAGCACTAGTGCGTGAAAAGTACTTTTCACGCACTAGAGCTTGAAAAGTAAATAAGGGTTGGGAGGCAACAGTAAAATTTGATTAATTTACCTGTCATCGTACATAATTAGGTATAGTAAATAAGAATGAAAGTAATAAAATTTATTAAGAAATATTAATATACACTGTAAATGAAACAAATGTAATAATTTTTTAACAGATTCAGTACTAATCCAATTTTTAAGAACATCAACATTTTTTTGACATGTATTCTAACCTAACCTAATTTTTAATATTAATATTAAATGTGCAATTTGTACAATAATAGAAGACTACTCCAGTTCTATCTGAAATTCTTCCAAGTGTTTTAAGTTAAATTTCGTACAGTATTATGAAAAAGCGAACCAACAGTATTTGAAGATGCTGGATGCCTGCACTCTCAGTATTATGAGTAACATCACTAACATTTCGGTTGTAAGAAAAATGTTGTATATATGTGTAAAATAGTGTTTTTTGTCTCGTGCTACAATTTTCGTACTCTACCAAAAAAGTACTACTTTACACACTTGTTGCATAAATAACTATTATTGTAGGAAAACATTTACATAAATAATACATTAAAATAAAATATAAAATTAAGAAAAATTCAATAACATACGTAACATTGTCAGTCTTAAATGTTAAAAAACATTTTTAATTTATATTTTTTTGTGATAAATTTTTAATTGCAACTTTATTTTTACATCCCGCTACCCTTGGTAAGGGAGGTATAGGGATCGTGCTAAAAATCGCATATCGAGAATTTGGTAAATGACCACGTTTTAAGGTCCCTAGAATCCAATTTTAACATATTCACGATGATGTCTGTGTGTATGTGTGTGTGGATCCTCCACTCTAACTCAAATACTATCATTCAGAAAATTTTGAAATCTTGTATTTCGAACTTTTTCTGAATTGGAAAAAGCCCATTAGATTTTGGTGAAAACTTTGACTTTATTAAAAGCTAAAAACTAACCCAAGAATAATGGGTTAAGAATAAATTTGAGAATGTAATTAATAGATATAGAATCAAAATAAAAATGATGATCTGTAATAAAATTTTTCATTTGTTTCTTAATAATTTCCAATATTTTCACCTCAATAAAGTAATGTTTCATCTCTTTTTAATGTTTAAAACAAAAGAATGCAGACTTGTTATATATCATTGAAAAGCTTATAAAATGAGCAAAAAAATGAGACTATTTTCAATACAGATCTCCATTTAAAGAATCATAAGTTTGTGTTATATCTCAAGAATTATTAAGTTTTAAAAAAATATAATTATGCCATTTTATTCTCTATAAAAACGGTAAAAAATTTGTTAAAACATTTTTTTCTATAACAATCATAACAAATAAGATATGAGATATTTTCAAAATGAGCACAAAACGAGTTTTTGCCAGTAGCTCAGAAATAAAATAAGATCGAAAATTCCTGTAGTGACTATTAAACTTTTCTCAAAAAGTTTACCCTGGAATGTGCAGACGGTTTTGCTCTATCATTAATATTACCCGAGATACCTTAAAAAAACATCGAAAATGAGACACTCTGTACAATGGGATGAAAATGACCGGAGACTGACCTTCTATACCTACTTCAAATACATGTGGAAATCATAAAACCCTACAGACGGAAATTTCCCCGAAATTTTGTTTGTTCGTGACATAAATACCTACTTTCCTCTTCTTATGAAATTTCTACTGATTTTTGAGTACAGAATCATGTAAGTTAAATACATAAATATAATTACAGTAATCATGTGCAAATTGAAAGAATACAAAAGTAAATACCCTCAACGATACGAATATGTCGTTATTGAAATTTGTGAATAAAAGCAAATTAAAAACCTCCAGAAGTAGGTAATAAACCGAGATTGGGGTGTATTCTGTAAGGAAACTGTTAATTTTAAACAGTATGTTAAAAATAAACTTGCTGTTAAAATACATTTTCTATTCTGTAACTAGCAATTCTGTTAAAATTTTAACACCCGTGTTAAAATAAGGTGTTAAAACTATATATTTTAACGTCATTCAAATCGATGCTTTAAAATTTTAAGATATGTTTATACAATAAAATTATCACAGCATTTGTATATGTTGCACTTCTAATTAATGAAAATGTAATAGAAAACGAAAGAAAATTATTATGGATGAATATAAAAAATATGTAGGTGATATTTAATAAAATATACATCTGTTTTACTAAGTGTTTTACTTAATAACGGTCACCTGTTCCATCGTATGTGTTTGTGTATCATAGCGTGATGCCAGTAGGTATATTTAATTAACATAATTCGACAAAGATTCACAATTGAACCTTTGAATGGTATATCGAGAGTACTATTTAGATGTATCGTAAAACATAGTACTTTATTTTAATGTAGGTATTAAATGCAATTAAAATTTCTTATTCCTGTCTTGTTCGTCAAACCAACTTAACATATTGGATTGTAAATTCTGTTCTGAGGATGAAGAAGAAATTTTACATACTTAATGATGACTTAATAATTTGTAATTTCAATGTAATTCATTTTTAATATGAAACCTAAAAATGAGATATGATTTTTATTTATATTCCGAAGCATTATTTCTATTCGTTTTTCTAAAATTTCAAAGTGACACATAAACTGACAGTTGTTTACTTTTTTATCATGTTTATTTATTTGTATTATGGTTACTAACTACATGACTTTAGTAAAGACGTGCCTTTATTCTGTATTGTTGATCACTTCATTCTAGTATTTAACAGACATGTTAAAATTTATTATTTTAACAGCAGTGTCAAATATTCGCGTGGAGAATACCAAAAAAATGAATTTATTGTTAACAGCCATGTTAAAATATAATTTTTTAAAGGCATGTTTTTTTACAGAATACGTCCCATTATATATTTATTTGCTTATTTATTAATTCATATTTTTAGAAACAATGCAAACTTGTATCAAGGCAATATTTAAAAGAGAATGCTCTCTTTGTCGGTACATTGTTATTTTGTTATTGTCTATTATACCTGTCACAGACATGATCGGTTTATTAGGGCTACATTAGGGGTTGAGCTAAAAATAACATTGAAAATTTTGAATATAAATATACATATCCACAAACAGAAATTTGTCTCGTCTCTATCGAAGATACCGCGAAGTCGACAACCACGCCATCGACTAGCCGTAGCATCGAAAAACCGTTCAATCGAAAGTCGCCACGTCGACATCACCCGCCACCTAAACATCACTGAGTCTTTCAATGCGTTAATTCAGCTGACTCGCTATAACATTGTTTGTGCTTCATATTATATACGTTAGATAACACCACCATGTACGAGTATGTCATGGTATTTACTCAAATGATTAAATGGAAGAAAATAACTATATTTATCAAAAAAAAATATATTACAATATATAAAACAGTTAAACATTATATGATAGACAACAAATATATGTGTGTATTATAAAATAGTACAGGTATCTAATATTGTATGTGTACATTATGTTTCAAAATAGGTGAAATATTTACCATTTTATTTTATAATGCAGATTTATAAATTTATTTTAAATGTTAGAGAAAAACAGAAACATGCTATTAGAATTGTTTTAAAATTTAAACTGTCTCACTATTAAAAACTAGATTGAAATAAGGAATAAAATCCACACTCGGTAGGTTTTAAAAAATTTAAAAGATTCTTTATTGCAATTTCGGCGTTGCTTCCATCATCCGAAGAATTACAAGAATGAATGTTAAAATTCCGAATGCTTACACAGGGAGGTTAAACATAGTTCAAAGATTAAAGAATTCTAGGGAATGCCGAGATTAAACAATCCAGAATCGGAGATGGACAAATGTTTAACTGTTCGTTCATAAGGCTATAGCCATTGAGAATATCTTTCTAGATTTCGAAGGATTCCAGGAAAGTTAATCTTGACCTTTCCCTTTCACAATGCAGAATACTTAAATTGTCTATTACATTTATGTCGATTTTCTAATAAATGTTAGACTACTTTTGAATTGGTTTTATTGTTTTTGAAAATTCTCATATGTTCATCGATTCTAATGTTCAAATTACGAGCAGTATATTTGATAAATACCGGATTTCTACCTCCCGCTACCATTGGTAAGGGATCGTGCTAAAAATCGCATATCGAGATTTTGGTAAATGACCACGTTTTAAGGTCTCTAGAATCCGATTTTAACATTTTTATGATGATGTCTGTGTGTGTGGATCCTCTATACGCTCTAACTAAATACTAAAGCTCGGATTATATGCAAAATGCATATTTTTACATTTTCTGCATATTTCACCTAATATTTGCATTTTTGCATATTTCATTGTGACGTGCATTTTTGTGCATATTTTCTAAATGTTGGGTTATTTTTATCAATTTTAATAAAATTCTAATAATAATTCTTGCATTTTTTTTGTGTATTTCAATGCGATGGTGCATATTTGTGCTTATTTTCAAAATTTACGTTACGAACATTAAAGTCACCGAACCAGTGATACGCCATTCATTCATATTTTACCTACGGAACAGTAACGTTTTTAAAATAATGGCTTCTAAATTATTTGCGTGTATTCATTCGTCCCTACCGCGAACTGTCTATAGACGGCGACAATATTTTCTGTAAACCTTGTGGCAAATCGGTAAGTTGTTTAACCAAGAAGCGACTAATTACCTTGAAACTTATTTCCAACAAAATTGGCTTCAGAAATGTATGGACTGTTGATGGTAATATCTTTTACAAAATTAATGGTGATATTAAGAAAGTTGATGCATCAACAAATATTGATTCACTATAACACTTTTTCTGTTTGATTTTTCAGTGCAATTTCTTTGTATATGGAGTAGCTCAACCATATGCTTATTTTGCAAATATCAATATTCTTGTGGTTAGCTTATTCTGTACGTAGTTAATTATATTTAATTATATTACTATTTATTTGCAAGATTTGACATATCTTTGTGCGTTTATATTTACTTGTTTATATCTCATTTTTCGCTTGTACGTTTACATTAGGTACTTATATGAATATTTATTATCAAAATGTTCGTGGATTAAACACTAAGCTAGCGGATTTTTATAATAATTCATTTATTAACAACTTCGATATTATAACTTTATCTGAAATTTGGCTTTCAAATTCAGTCAAGAATGCTGAGATTCTGGATAGTTCCAAATACACAATTTATAGAAAAGATCGTGATAACTCTAGAACCGGTAAAATAACGGGAGGGGGCGTATTATGTGCTATTAATACAAAATATAAATCTAACTTAATTAATTTAGATTTACATCCAAATTCAGTTGCTGACATTATATGCGTTCGTGTTTCTCTGTTGTCTGGCGAGAATCTCATTGTTGCTGTTGTTTATTCTCCCCCTCCGGTTACACTTGACCAATATATCATGATTTATGACTGTCTCGAATCTTGCCACTCGATTATGCAGTCTGATTTTATTCTAGTTGGTGATCTGAATATTAGTACACTGATTGATCATTACAATCATGGATATCTCAATCCTTGTATCACCAGATTTATAAATTTTTCTCATTTTCTTAATGCCTCTCAGCTCAATAATGTTCTTAATTGTGACTCACGTATTCTTGATGTGGTATTATCTAATAAAACTGGTACTGTTTCTCGTAGTGACATTATATTAACACGTGAAGATCCTCTTCATCCTACATTGTCAATATTATTAATGTTAGTCCATCTGTACTCCCCAATTCCACATTTAATAATATTTATTCTTTCAACTTTCCTCTTGCTAACTTTGAACTTATGTATAATCTTCTCCACAATGTAGACTGGAATACTTTAAGTGAATATGATATGACCAGTAAATTCCCTGCTTCTTTTAAAAGAATCTCTAATATGTCCAATTTTTAAATCTGGTGACACTACTGATATTTCAAACTATAGGCCGATTTCTATTATTTCTAATATCTCTAAATGTTTTGAAAAAATCCTGTATACGAACATATATCGATCTGTCAGTAAAGAATTAACACCTGCACAACATGGCTTTATTAGGGGCAAATCAACTGCGACTAATCTTAGTCAATTTACTGATTTCACTATCAATGCTTTCAGTGAAAATTCGCAAGTGGATGTTGTGTATACTGATTTTGCCAAGGCTTTTGACACCATAAATCATGATGTACTATTGTTTAAATTGGAGCATCAGTTTGATTTTTCTCCAGACTTACTTAAGTTAATACGTTCGTATATCAGTGACCGTAAACAATTTGTACAGTACAATAACCACAAATCTAATTTTTGACTCCCCACTCTGGTGTTCCTCAGGGTTTCTTGGGCCCCCTTCTCTTTGTTTTATTTATTAATGATATTACTAACTGTTTCGAGTTTTCAAACAGTCTTCTGTATGCTGATGATTTGAAACTATTTAAAGTCATAAATACTTGTAATGACTGTCATGAACTAGAAAAAGATATTAATAACCTTCTAGCTTGGTCGTCTTCTTCATATCTATTTTTCAATTTTTCTAAATGTAAAATTATGTCTTATGCCATGAAGCACAGTCGGATTATTGTCCCTTACTGGATGGAGGCTGAGTGTCTAGAAAGAGTGAGTAATCATAGGGATTTGGGAGTTGTATTTGATCCGAAATTACAGTTTGATTTGCATTTTAATTATATTGTAAATGCTTCTTATTCTTATAAAAGCTTGGGTTTTATAATACGCAACTCGCAATTTTTCAAAAATCAAGCAACACTTAAATCCCTGTATTACTCGCTTGTTCGATCTCGACTTGAGTACTGTCTTATTGTTTGGAATCCAATATACGACTTGCACAGTAATAACATCGAATGGGTGCAAAGAAAATTTGTACGATATTGTGCACGAAAAATTTCAATAAATTTTAATCCCCTGAACTATAGTTATACTGCTGCCCTACTACATCTCAATATGTTTACATTGGAGTCCAGACGTAAGATGTACTCCTGTCTGTATCTACATAAATTATTATCAAACAAAATCGACGACACTACTGGCTTAAACAATGTTTACATTTATATTCCGCGCCTTTCATCCAGAATACATACGAGCATTACATTTTATATTTATTTATTTATTTATTTATTTGTTAATCACTCAACAGGAACAGATGTTCCCAATTACAGAGGATTATTGACAAAAATAAAGAAAAATACAGTGTAGTTACAAGAAAACTTTGAAATAATGAAGTGACAATATTATAAATAGAAATAACTCAATTTAATTGCTAAAGATCAGACAAGAAATAGTTCATAATTTGTTTTCCAAATTTGGACTGAGTATCATAGAAAATGTCAAGATTGTTAATGTATATGGACACAGTGTTGAATGTAGCACACAGCTGTCTAATTGGAGATCGAAGTTCATAGTTTGTTCTAGGGGTGCTGTATATGAAGGTTAATTTACGCCGAGAACCTAAGCGAGGTACTCCAAAATTTAGGCAAGCTAGCGAATGAGCATCATCAATTAGATTATTAACAAGTTTATAGAGATATAAACATGATTGGATTTTTCTACGGCAGTCCAAAGAAATAACATTGAACTCAATTAGACAGTTGGAGTAATTACAAATCGTATCAATGCGACGATGGTGGAATTTAGCACAACAATATCTTATAATTTTTTTCTGTATACTCTCCAGAGCTTGTACATGTTTAATATATACAGGATTCCAAATTTATAATCCATATTCCAGTTTACTGCGCACAAATGAATAATACAAAGATTTGAGAGTCTGTAAATTATAAAACGCTTGTGTATTACGAATTATGAAGCCAAGATTTCGGTAAGAAGCTTTTCGAATATCATTAAAATGGGGTATAAAGCTAAGTTTAGGATCGAACAGAATTCCTAAATATTTGAATAAAGTTACTCGCTCCAAAATTGTGTTATTCATTTGATAGTTAAACGGTATAGTTGTTTGCTTTAAAGAGTAGGTCATAATTTTACATTTGCTAAAATTAAATAAAAGCTTTGAGGCTAAAGACCAATCAAAAACATTATTAATGTCAGTTTGTAATAAAGCACAATCATTAGCATTGTTAACAATTCTGAAAAGTTTCAGGTCATCTGCATATAAAAGAACGTTAGAATGTTGAATAATATTAGTGATGCTATTGATGAAAAGAAGAAATAGTAATGGCCCTAAATTAGACCCTTGCGGGACACCAGAGGTTGCGTGATAACATTTAGAAGTTATACCATCAACACGAACACAAAGCTCGCGATTGCTCAGATATGACGACATGAATTGTAGCAAGTCATCAGAGAATCCAAAATCAAAATGGAGCCTACTTAGTAATATAGAGTGGTCGACTTTGTCAAAGGCTTTCGCAAAGTCAGTATAAATAACGTCTACCTGAATGTTGTTATGTAGTGAATTAAGTGCTGTATCCGTGAAGTTCATTAGGTTAGAAGTAGTAGAGCGACCAGAAAAGAAACCATGTTGGCAAACGGATATTTTGTTTCGCACGGAACTAAAAATATATTTATATATTATCTTTTCAAAAACTTTAGCCAAGTTGGAGAGAATAGAGACAGGGCGATAATTGATAATATTAGATTTATCGCCAGATTTAAAAATAGGTCGAATATAGGAAATTTTCAAAGCAGAAGGAAAGATATTTTTTGATAGGGATAGGTTGAAAAGAATATAAAGAGGCTCAACAAGGATATCACGACAGCCTTTGATGACATAAGATGGTAAGTTGTCAGGTCCGGGATTAGGAGAAGATTTTATTGCATGAATTGCTGAAATTATATCTGTTCTAGTAATATGTTTAATTTTTAAATTATTAGAATTATTTATACTTGAATAAAGACCAGTGGGTGAAGGTGACGAGTTTATCGGTTGGAAAACAGTGGAGAAATAATCTGCAAACGCGTCTGCAACGTCTGCAGTATTGTTGAGTGTATTATTATTGAAATGCATAGTGGAAGGCAGGTTAAGATTTTGTTTTTTTGAATTAATATGGGACCATAATTTCTGAGGATCTTTCGCGATATTTTTTTCAATATTCTTCATATAGTTTCTGTGTGCAACATTGATTTCCTTCTTTAATAAGGCTCTAAGGCGTTTGAACTCATCACCATATTTCGTCATATTGGTTTGTTTATACAATAAGCGAAATTGATTTTTTTTCTTAATGTTTTCTATAATAGATTTATTGAACCAGGGTGGATACATCGATTTACGTTTTTTGGTGACTGGAACACAATTACAAATAATTTGGGAAATGACCTGATAAAATTCTTCAAATGCAGTGTTGACATTATCAAAATAATTAAGAAAGTCCCAGTTAATCTGAGATAGTTGCTCGTATAGTAAAAGAAAGTTGGCACGGCGGAAGTTAAAAGAAACTGATTCATTGGAGAAAAGACCGCTATGACGTAGATGCGAGCTTGAAGAAGGTTCAGGAAAGAAGGAAATTTCGAGAGTAGGGTGATACTTATCTTCATTGACTAAAGGTGAAGAGCAGCGCGCGACAGCACAGCATTTATTAGATACAACAACATCAAGTAGTCTGTTATCACAGCTAATAATATTATTATATTGCCGAGCATTAAAAAAGTTACAAAAAAGATCAAATCTAGTAACGATATTATTCGTATGTCCAGTGTTGTGGCAATCCGATAGTTTGCTAATATTCATGTCTCATAGGAAAATAAAATTATTATTTAAGAGAAGAGGATTTGATTCAAGACATTCATAAATGAGTTCGTGTTAATTTATAGAAATTGGTGGCGGACAGTAAATTACAATAACATATAAATTCTCAGTATGAGACAATTGTATTCTGACACATAGCAAATCACAATTGGATTGTGCATTTAAGTTCAAGTTAATTTGAGTAGAACGATATTTATTTTTGACGGCACAAATGACGCCGCCTCCACGTGACTTATTCCTGATTAAAGGGTCTCTGTCTTTGCGATATACAGTATAGTGTTCAGCAAATAACTCATTATTATATACAGAATCCTGGGGCCAGGTTTCAGATATTGAAACAATATCAAATTCAGGAGACGAGGAACAATTATTTAAAAAATGTTCAAGTTTGGTATTTAAACCTCTAGTGTTTTGATAGTAGATCAACATGCTCATCAAATTTGGAAAAAAAATTATAGATATATATATGTATGTTACCGATTATAATGCGTATGGGACTAATACTTACCAAAAAAAAATAATAATAATGTGCAAGAAATTTGCAAATAAAAAATAGCCAAGATTAAACGAAACGGTAGGTATTTGAAGAAATTTACAATCAAGTCAAGATTAAATGAAACGATAGGTGTTTAATTTCTTGTTAGATCTTGCGCACATATCTTGAGAGGTACAAAAATAAATTATATTCACAGCAAACAACTGTTCAAAGATGAGAAATTTATACTTAAAATTAAAATACTGTAACCTCAAATAAGAGAGAAATAAAAAAAAAACACAATTTCGCAATGACGGACATTAACAGCTCCAAATAGTGGTAAACAATAATAATTTACATCATTATCAGTGTCTAATGTAAGTCATTTAAATTATTTATTTTTTTGATGGAATCATTGACTTTGGCATAAATATAACCATCTCTGGACCAAACGTTCTTAAAGCCGAACTTAGTGGATGAACTTGTAAGTAAATGTAGTCTCTTTTTGGTGAGATCTTCTTTAATGGACATTTTCGTACATTACAAGTTCACGAGTTTTGTAAGAGACAAACTTAACAATAATAGGTCGTATTTTGGTACTGGAGGGATTTTTTCTGCCAATTCTGTGACAACGATCAATGAGACCAGGTACTACACTCACACCACAGATATTTTTAAACACATCACTCACGGTTGATTCGGTGTTTTCGCTGGGAGTTTCTGGAACGCCAAAGACGCGGATGCAGTTACGCCGTGAGTACTGCTCCTGCTGATCCAGTTTCTCCTTCAGGATGCGGTTGTCATCGGTCAACTTTGAGATGATGCCCTCATAGTGCACTCGCTGTTCCTCGAGCTTTTCTTCAAGTCGAGCAATAACTTTGCTAACTAGACTGCTCAGGAAAGTATCATTACTTAAAAGTGTATCGATCGTTTCTTTAATCGCCGATGACGCCGATGTCGCCTGAGCCTGGCTGCGTGTAGTTCCACCCATTTTATAACACGAGAACAAAATTTGGGCCACGGAAAAAGAAAAATTTGAAAACGTGAGTAGTATTTTACGACACTTTACTTAGGTTAAGACGGAGCTGCGCAAAACACGTCTATTCGCGACTACACATGAATATCTTATGATGATACTCATCACATAAGGAGAAATTATTTTCTGAAACGTCCAATTACCCGGCTGTGTTTCATTTACAATGATATTGTAAGGAAAATAGATATTGAGGTTGACATTTTTAACATAAATTACGTTGTTTTTAAAAATATTTTGATTTCTAATCTGCGTACATTTTGATATAAATAGAACAAATCTTATTCATATATATTTTTTCCTTCTATTGTGTATTATTTTTTTTTATTACTTTTTATGTATGTATATCGTGTTTCACATTTTGTCTACGTCAAACATGTTTTTTGGGTTGCTAATTTGTATATTTCCGACCCCCTTGTAATTGGGATGTTAAATCCTGTAAGGAGGTCAATAATAAATAAATAAATAAAAAATAAAAATAAAAAAAAAGAATTTTAATCCAGTAAAAAAGAAGCATCCATGCATCAAATTTTCTTAAATATCGTGCATGGATGCTTTTCTTTAAACGCAGTGACTCGTGGATAGGATCCTATATTTGATATACCTATTAGGAATTTAAATCCAGTAGAAAAGAAGCATTCATGCACCAAATTTTCTAAAATATCATGCATGGATGCTTTTTTCTAAACGCAGTGAATCGTGCATAGGATCCTATATTTGATATACCTATTAAGAATTTTAATCCAGTAAAAAAGAAACATCCATGCACCAAATTTTCTAAAATATCGTGCATGGATGCTTTTTTTAAACGCAGTGATTCGTGCATAGGATCCTATATTTGATATACCTATTAAGAATTTTCATCCAGTAAAAAAAAGCATCCATGCACCAAATTTTCTAAAATATCGTGCATAGATGCTTTTCTTTAAACGCAGTGAATCGTGCATAGGATCCTATATTTGATACACCTATTAAGTATTTTAATCCAGTAAAAAAGAAGCATCCATGCACCAATTTTTTTAAAAAATCGTGCATGAATGAATTTTTTAAACTCAGTGAATCGTGCATAGGATCTTATATTTGATATACCTATTAAGAATTTCAATCCAGTAAAAAAGTAGCATCCATGCACCAAATATTCTAAAAAAATCGTGCATGAATGATTTTTTAACGCAGTGAATTGTGCATAGGATCCTATATTTCATATACCTATTAAGAATTTTTATTCCAGTAAAAAAAAGCATCCATGCACCAAATTTTCTAAAAAATCGTGCATGAATAATTTTTTTAAACGCAGTGAATCGTGCATAGGATCCTATATTTGATATACCTATTAAGAATTTTAATCCAGTAAAAAAGAAGCATCCATGCACCAAATTTTTTAAAAATAGTGCGTGAATGATTTTATTAAACGCAGTGAATCGTGCATAGGATCCTATATTTGATATACCTATTAAGAATTTTAATCCAGTAAAAAAGAAGCATCAATGCACCAAATTTTTAAAAAAATCGTACATGAATGATGTTTTTAAACGCAGTGAATCATGCATAGGATCTTATATTTCATATACCTACTAAGAATTTTAATCCAGTAAAAAAGAAGCATCCATGCACCAAATTTTCTAAAAAACGTGCATGAATTTTTTTGTAAACGCAGTGAATCGTGCATAGGATCCTATATTTGATATACCTATTAAGAATTTTTATTCCAGTAAAAACGAAGCATCCATGCACCAAATTTTCTAAAAAATTGTGCATGAATAATTTTTTTTAAACGCAGTGAATCGTGCATAGGATCCTATATTTGATATACCTATTAAGAATTTTAATCCAGTAAAAAAGAAGCATCCATGCACCAAATTTTTTTAAAAAATAGTGCATGAATGATTTTATTAAACGCAGTGAATCGTGCGTAGGATCCTATATTTGATTTGCCTATTAAGAATTTTAATCCAGTAAAAAAGAAGCATCGATGCACCAAATTTTTTAAAAAATCGTGCATGAGTGATTTTTTTAAACGCAGTGAATCGTGCATAGGATCTTATATTTGATGTACCTATTAAGAATTTTAATCCAGTAAAAAAGAAGCATCCATATACCAAATTTTCTAAAATATCGTGCATTGATGCTTCTTTTTAAACGCAGTGATTCGTGCACAGCGGCTAGGGCTAATATAAGAACTATGCACGTAATACGTTCACGACTCTGAGGGTATAAAAATTAAAACTAATGATTAGAAAATATTAGAATAGATATGTAAATTTATTATGTTTCAGGTATTGAAACCGATTTACCACAAGTGTAAATTATGATTATATACTTAATTTTACATATTCTACATAAATTTTCGTATTTTCTGAAATAGTAATTTAACCAAAACATTTTTTTAGGTTATGGAAATCGTCAACGGACACCATAAGACAAAATATTTTCCGAATCTTATATCAAACAGTTTTAAAGGATGAAAATGTTGTGATTTATTGCTTAAAGTCCAAGGAATTCGATTCTGTAGTCGAATTGACGATATTTGTACCCGTCGAGTTGTTATGAGCAATTGAAAATGAAGTTCCATTGCTGGAGAAATTCTTGTGGCTGGTACGTGAATATATTTGTGATTCCGTTTGTTACAAGTGTTTTCATTGTTGTTGATATCTGTAAGAAATGAATCATGCAAGTGGACAGACATACAGACATTACTTGACGTAATTCTGGAGTTGTTAAACTTATGGAACAACTTGAACGACGATTGGCTGAAGACAGCGCGTGTATATAGATAGAGCCCTGCGGCCGAACAGATGGACAGACATCGCGCCCTAAATCTTTGATGGTAGGGTAAGTTGTTTTCTTATCAAGTTCACGCCGTCCATCCAACTCGTGTTTTATCCTTCACATCCTGTGTCAATTGTTTATGTGTATTATCCTATTCATTGTATTATCCTGTTTTGAATAAACGATTATTCCTGTGAAATTGTACATTTGATTATTTTTAAATCCTTCCAGAAATCCTGAAATTCCAACGAGTTAGTGACGGTAAGTGTCAATAGATTTAAACAATTTATCATTGAATATCTCGAAAACTAATCGAGATAGCGACCTGGGGATTGCAAATTTAGATTCAGCACACTTCTTTATATATGTGTACATAGTTTCTTTCGTATATAACCCAATAAAAACATCACTTGACATCTTGAGAAGAAGATATTTTACTTGGCCATACCGTACGATATTCAAGATTTGTCAATAAAATATATCAAACATATTTATTTAAATTCAAATGTATTATTTCAAACTGGCACTATTTTGTCTCGCGTACTACTCCGCGCCCAATAACAGCCGTCCGTAGTAATTCAACTGTTATCAACAAACTATGGAGAGAAAAGTTATTGTTAGTGATTTTGTGAATATTAAGTGAAAATTTATGTGTAAATTTACTAAGTACATTGTTAATTTATATAAAAACCGTTTTGGTAATTTTTTGACCTTGACAGTTTTTGCCGATTTCCTCGCTTCCTAAAGACTTTTTCGTGACAAAAGATATACTTAATATATATAATTAATTTTAATGTTGGAGAGTGGGACAATTTTACGAATTTAGGTTATCTGTCAAAGATTTAGCGTAACAACTCGAGCAGTTCGTCTGGTAAAGTCTCCGTAAATATGATATTTAAAAGGACAGTAAGTACATTATTTATTAATATAAATATTTAATAGTGTTTTACATTCATAGTTTTGTACATACATATCCGGTTTTATTCAGTGATTATATGGGAAGAACAAAAAGTGTGTGAAACGATTTGCGCGGCCAATGTTTACAAACAGTTCCAATGATGGATACCTTTTATATCTCAAATTATTGTCGGAAAATGTTTAATTTATTTCACAAATTATAAGGCTCAAATAGTAATTATGGAAGTACATAAACACAGAAATTATAAATTTTCTAATTCGCTAGTTTAATTTAATATTAATTTATAAGTTAATAAATAATTAAAATTTAATTCTAATTCATTCCGTACGAGTCTGTTACAGATACGAACCCATTGTCTAATAATCTTTGTTCCAAATGTTTAAGGTACGACGGAATTGTTTCTTTTTCTTCCTCGGCATTTTCAGGGTTTTCATTATCAGCAGGATCATTTATATTTTCTTGTTTGATTGTTATTGTCTGTATTATTTCAAATGCAATTCATCAGAATGTAAATAAAACATAAATGATATTTTCTTATTTGTACGTAATAACCTCAATATTTTAGTGAGAAAATGTTCCCATACGTTTATAAAGAATTTACCCTGCATTGTTATTACATTTATTTTAAACGTGAAGAGACATCAGTTATAAAATATTTGAACTACAACAGGAATGAGGAAGTAAATTTGTGAATTGTAAAGGTAAATTTACATACTGTATATCAACGTTTTTTCCATGTATTTTGATGTATTTCATGCAATTTAAGGTATATTTATTGTAAATTAACCTTTAGAAATCAGTGCCATCTATTATTTGAATAGTAGTAACTACATTAGGAATGCAGGAGTGAATTCTAAAGGTGAATATACATCCAACATATCAACGCATTTTCAATGTATTCCATACAATTAAAAATGAATTTGGTGTGAATAAGCTTTATAATACAGTGACACCTTTTATACAAATTATAATGCAAACATTCTATAAATTAAGTTGAATTATATTCATTACTAATCAAATTTAGGTTATGAAATATATGTTATGAGTGTTATAATACAAATGTAACCTATTTAATTATTTTCTTGTGCTATTATTGCGTCGAATATATCCAGCAATGCTTCAGTAACAATTCGTTTGAAAGTTTCATCTTTTATAAAGTATTCTATTGATGTTTCTGCATTACCAAACATCATTTTTTCCATTGCACTGTCGCCGAGTACGACTTCGTTTAATTTTTCTTTTGGAAGACATATCAGAAGATGTGGTGAGATCAAAACGTCAGTGTTTTGTGAAGGATACGTTAATATATTTGTGATTTCGTTTGCTACAAGTGTTGTTTATTGTTGTGGACAGTTGTACTGTGCAGACGGGCGGACAAACAGACATTGTTGTGGTGATCATGGAGCTGTTGAACTTGCATTTCTCGGTGACAACACGATGTAAAGATAGAACAACAGTATCTCCCGTCTATATTTACAAATATTAAATTTTGGGTACATGTGTAGAAAATTACGTACATTCCAAAAATAAAAATACGTCGACTTTGTGTCTTTACCCAATTTAAGGTGTAACGTCATTTCCGGCTAAACCATCAATTTTAGAACAAAATTGCAAATGACAAAAATTGTATAGAATCTAAAGTTATGTACGATGCAAAGATATATTTCCTCTTATTTGACCTAGTTTTGGGTGTGGAAAATTTACACTTTTCTTATTTTTAATAATTGAGAAGCCAAATTTTAGGTATATACGCAGATAAATATAGGTATCAAAAATTTGTATCTCCACCCATTTTAGGGTGTGATATCGTTATCTTGTAAACTATCAACTTTACGCAAAAATGGCATATAACAAAATTTATAGACAATCAAAACCTGTGTAAGATACATCCAAAATTTGTTTAGATTTGGAGCTCCAAATTGAAGTTGTATAATTTTATCAGCTACTGATATTTTTATTTCCAATTATTAATAACTGTTTCTTTAGGATCAATGAACTGCATTCAGCTCTCGGGTGTGACAACTACAGAAATCGTGGAAAGTCCGGACCTGCTGGACCTGGAAAACATCTCCAACGACTCGCCAGATTTCCTTTCATTCTAGCGCCGATATCTCCTGAACTGATTGGAATTCCTCATCGATTTGAACTCTACGTGGAGTTCTACGTCTATATTTAAGTTAGTTTTTAAAAATAAATTAGGGCCTGTGTTATTGAGTTATAAAAAAATTAGAATGTGCTTACATTTTATTGGGTGGTAATTATTGTAAAATACATTATATTTGTTTTAAAACGAATAAAACTTATAAAATAATATATTTTATTTTACAACCCTTATTATTGATTCTTATACAATCAGCAATTTTCAACAAAATTCGACAAGAGGGTGCCCATCATTTTTGAAAAATTATAGCGTGCCTAGATGCTACCTAAAAGAAGCATCCATGCACGGTTTAAAAGAATTTCCGAGTGCTCTTTGCATTCTTGTTATCCTGATTCCATCAAAAATTTTCAACAAAATTGGTGCTACTTTAAGAATGCTTCATCCATGCACATTAAAAATTTTTGACCTTGCATAGATGCTACTTTCAGGTAGCATCTATGCATCTTTTTCAATTTCGACTGGGAATTTTTTTTTGAGTTAGACATGGCAACTCTAAAATTCGACCCCAAGGATTTCAAATCCGGCGTCCTAATTGGGATTTGACGCTTAGATCTTACGTAATTCGCGTTTGTTATAATTTACCTGTCATGTATGTTACCCGCAATTTTTATATAAATGCATTTTTAAATAATTAATTAAAATATAAAATATCAAATCTTTAAGTCCGTTAGTTTAGAAAATATTTTAAAAATGTCGATTTTTTTTCAAGTAAAGTACCCCTTTTGTACCCTCCAGAGATTTGGTAATTTTTATACGAATGCAGTGTTAAATAATTACTTAGGATATAAAATTTCAAATTTTTAACTCTGTTAGTTTAGGAAATATTTTTAAAAAAGTCGAATTTTTTTCAAATAAAGTAGCCCTTCTGTATCCCCCAGAGATTTTGTAATTTTTATACGAATGCAATATTAAATAATTACCTTGCATATGAAATTTCAAATTTTTAACTATTAGTTCTGGAAATATTTTAAAAAGTCTAATTTTTTTCAAGTAAAGTACCCCTTCTGTACTTCCCAGAGATTTGATAATTTTTATATTAATGCATTGTTAAATATATACTTTGGATATAAAATTTCAAATTTCTAACTCTGTTAGTATACTGTTACTATAAGAGACAAAATATTAAAACTTTGTGAGTTAAGTAACAATGCATTCATAAAAAATTTACCAAAATTCTGGCGTACCCGGTAAGGGGTGTTTACACAATAAAATTTGAGATATATCTAATTATTTCCTGTACTATAGGACATTCAAATTTAAAACTTTGTATCTATATTAGTTGGCTGACAATGCAATCAAAAAAAATTCTGGGGTAGCACCTGTCGGAAAAAGTGTGCACATCATTTCTCTAAAAGTCCTGCATAGATGCTACTTTCAATATACCTAATGGGAATTATAATCCAGTAAAAAAGAAGCATCCATACACCAAATTTTCTAAAATATCGTGCAAGGATGCTTTTTTTTAAACGCAGTGAATCGTGCATAAGATCCTATATTTGATATACCTATTAAGAATTTTAATCCAGTAAAAAAGAAGCATCCAGGCACCAAATTTTCTAAAATATCGTGCATGGATGCTTTTTTAAAACGCAGTGAATCGTGCATAGGATCCTATATTTGATATACCTATTAGGAATTTTAATCTAGAAAGAAAGAAACATCCATGCAACATATTTTCTAAAATATCGTGCATGGATGCTTTTTTTAAACGCAGTGAATCGTGCATAGGATCCTATATTTGATATACCTATTAAGAATTTTAATCCAGTAAAAAAAAGCATCCATGCATCAAATTTTCTAAAATATCGTGCATGGATGCTTTTTTTAAACGCAGTGAATTGTGAATAGGATCCTATATTTGATATAACTATTAAGAATTTTAATCCAGTAAAAAAAAGCATCCATGCACCAAATTTTCTAAAATATCGTGCATGGATGCTTTTTTTTAAACGAAGTGAATCGTGCATAGGATCCTATATTAGATATACCTATTAGGAATTTTAATCCAGTAAAAAAGAAGTATCCATTCACCAAATTTTCTAATATATCGTGCATGGATGTTTTTTTAAACGCAGTGAATCGTGCATAGGATCCTATGTTTGATATACCTGTTAAGAATATTAATCCAGTAAAAAGAAGCATCCATGCAACATATTTTCTAAAATATCGTGCATGGATGCTTTTTTTAAACTTAGTGAATCGTGCATAGGATCCTATATTTGATATACCTATTAGGAATTTTAATCTAGAAAGAAAGAAACATCCATGCAACATATTTTCTAAAATATCGTGCATGGATGCTTTTTTTAAACGCAGTGAATTGTGCATAGGATCCTATATTTGATATACCTATTAAGAATTTTAATCCAGTAAAAAAGAAGCATCCATGCACCAAATTTTGTAAAATATCGTGCAAGGATGCTTTTTTTAAACGCAGTGAATTGTGAATAGGATCCTATATTTGATATACCTATTAAGAATTTTAATCCAGTAAAAAGAAGCATCCATGCAACATATTTTCTAAAATATCGTGCATGGATACTTTTTTTAAACGCAGTGAATCGTGCATAGGATCCTATATTTGATATACCTATTAGGAATTTTAATCTAGAAAGAAAGAAACATCCATGCACCAAATTTTCTAAAATATCGTGCATGGATGTTTTTTTAAACGCAGTGAATCGTGCATAGGATCTTATATTTGATATACCTATTAAGAATATTAATCTAGTAAAAAAGAAACATCTATGCACCAAATTTTCTAAAATATCGTGCATGGGTGTTTTTTTAAACGCAGTGAATCGTGCATAGGATCCTATATTTGATATACCTATTAATAATTTTAATCCAGTAAAAAAAAGCATCCATGTACCAAATTTTCTAAAATATCGTGCGTGGATGCTTTTTTTCAAACGCAGTGAATCGTACATAGGATCCTATATTTAAACACAGTGAATCGTGCATAGGATCCTATATTTGATATACTTATTAAGAATTTTAATCCAGTAAAGAAGAAGCATCCAGGCACCAAATTTTCTAAAATATTGTGCATGGATGCTTTTCTTTAAACGCAGTGAATCGTGCATAGGATCCTATATTTGATATACCTATTAAGAATTTTAATCCAGTAAAAAAGAAGCATACATGCACCAATTTTTTTAAAAAATCGTGCATGAATGATTATTTTAAACGCAGTGAATCGTGCATAGGATCCTATATTTGATATAACTATTAGGAATTTTAATCCAGTAAAAAAGAAGCATTCATGCACCAAATTTTCTAAAAAATCGTGCGTGAATGATTTTTTTAAACGCAGTTAATTGTGCATAGGATCCTATATTTGATATACCTATTAAGAATTTTAATCCAGTAAAAAGAAACATCCATGCATCAAATTTTCTAAAATATCGTGCATGGATGCTTTTTATTTAATCGCAGTGTATCGTGTATAGGATCCTATATTTGATATACCTATTAAAAATTTTAATCCAGTAAAAAAAACATCCATGCATCAAATTTTCTAAAATATCGTGAAGGATGCTTTTTTAAACGCAGTGAATCGTGCATAGGATCCTATATTTGATATACCTATTAAGAATTTTAATCCAGTAAAAAAAAGCATCCATGCACCAAATTATCTAAAATATCGTGCATGGATGCTTTTTTTAAACGCAGTGAATCGTGCATAGGTTCCTATATTTCATATATTTATTAGGAATTTTAATCCAGTAAGAAAGAAGCATCTATGCACCAAATTTTCTAAAATATCGTGCATGGATGCATTATTTTAAACGCAGTGAATCGTGCATAGGATCCTATATTTGATATACCTATTAATAATTTTAATCCAGTAAAAAAAAGCATCCATGTACCAAATTTTCTAAAATATCGTGCGTGGATGCTTTTTTTCAAACGCAGTGAATCGTACATAGGATCCTATATTTAAACACAGTGAATCGTGCATAGGATCCTATATTTGATATACTTATTAAGAATTTTAATCCAGTAAAGAAGAAGCATCCAGGCACCAAATTTTCTAAAATATTGTGCATGGATGCTTTTCTTTAAACGCAGTGAATCGTGCATAGGATCCTATATTTGATATACCTATTAAGAATTTTAATCCAGTAAAAAAGAAGCATACATGCACCAATTTTTTTAAAAAATCGTGCATGAATGATTATTTTAAACGCAGTGAATCGTGCATAGGATCCTATATTTGATATAACTATTAGGAATTTTAATCCAGTAAAAAAGAAGCATTCATGCACCAAATTTTCTAAAAAATCGTGCGTGAATGATTTTTTTAAACGCAGTTAATTGTGCATAGGATCCTATATTTGATATACCTATTAAGAATTTTAATCCAGTAAAAAGAAACATCCATGCATCAAATTTTCTAAAATATCGTGCATGGATGCTTTTTATTTAATCGCAGTGTATCGTGTATAGGATCCTATATTTGATATACCTATTAAAAATTTTAATCCAGTAAAAAAAACATCCATGCATCAAATTTTCTAAAATATCGTGAAGGATGCTTTTTTAAACGCAGTGAATCGTGCATAGGATCCTATATTTGATATACCTATTAAGAATTTTAATCCAGTAAAAAAAAGCATCCATGCACCAAATTATCTAAAATATCGTGCATGGATGCTTTTTTTAAACGCAGTGAATCGTGCATAGGTTCCTATATTTCATATATTTATTAGGAATTTTAATCCAGTAAGAAAGAAGCATCTATGCACCAAATTTTCTAAAATATCGTGCATGGATGCATTATTTTAAACGCAGTGAATCGTGCATAGGATCCTATATTTGATATACCTATTAAGAATTTTAATCCAGTAAAAAAGAAGCACCCATGCACCAAATTTTCAAAAAAATCGTGCGTGAATGATTTTTTAAACGCAGTAAATCGTGAATAGGATCCTATATTTGATATACCTATTAAGAATTTTAATCCATTAAAAATAAAGCATACATGTATCAAATTTTCTAAAAAAATCGTGCATGAATGATTTTTTAAAACGCAGTGAATCGTGAATAGGTTCCTATATTTGGTACACGTATTAAGAATTTTAATCCAGTAAAAAAGAAGCATCCATGCACCAACTTTTCTAAAAAATCGTGCATGAATGATTTTTTTAAACGCAGTGAATCGTGCATAGGATCCTATATTTGATATACCTATTAGGAATTTTAATCCAGTAAAAAAAAGCATCAATGCACCAAATTTTCTAAAAAATCGTGCATGAATGATTTTTTTAAACGCAGTGAATTGTGCATAGGATTCTATATTTGATACACCTATTACGAATTTTAATCCAGTAAAAAAGAAGCATCCATGCACCAAATTTTCTAAAAAATCGTGCATGAATGATTTTTTTAAACGCAGTGAATCGTGCATAGGATTCTATATTTGATATATCTATTAGGAATTTTAATCCAGTAAAAAAAAGCATCCATGCACCAAATTTTCTAAAAAATCGTGCATGAATGATTTTTTTAAACGCAGTGAATCGTGCATAGGATCCTATATTTGATACACCTATTAAGAATTTTAATCCAGTAAAAAAGAAGCATCCATGCACCAAATTTTCTAAAATATCGTGCATTGATGCTTCTTTTTAAACGCAGTGAATCGTGTACAGCGGCTAGGGCTAATATAAGAACTATGCACGTATTACGTTCACGACTTTGAGGGTATAAAAATTAAAACTAATGATTAGAAAATATTAGAATAGATATGTAAATTTATTATGTTTCAGGTATTGAAACCGGTTTACCACAAGTGTAAATTAAGATTATATACTTAATTTTCCATATTCTACATAAATTTTCGTATTTTCTGAAATAGTAATTTAACCAAAACATTTTTTTAGGTTATGAAAATCGTCAACGGACACCATAAGACAAAATATTTTCCGAATCTTATATCAAACAGTTTTAAAGGATGAAAATGTTGTGATTTATTGCTTAAAGTCCAAGGAATCCGATTCTGTAGTCGAATTGACGATATTTGTACCCGTCGAGTTGTTATGAGCAATTGAAATGAAGTTCCATTGCTGGAGAAATTCTTGTGGCTGGTACGTGAATATATTTGTGATTCCGTTTGTTACAAGTGTTTTCATTGTTGTTGATATCTGTAAGAAATGAATCGTGCAAGTGGACAGACATACATACATTGCTTGACGTAATTCTGGAGTTGTTAAACTTGTGGAACAACTTGAACGACGATTGGCTGAAGACAGCGCGTGTATATAGATAGAGCCCTGCGGCCGAACAGATGGACAGACATCGCGCCCTAAATCTTTGATGGTAGGGTAAGTTGTTTTCTTATCAAGTTCACGCCGTCCATCCAACTCGTGTTTTATCCTTCACATCCTGTGTCAATTGTTTATGTGTATTATCCTATTCATTGTATTATCCTGTTTTGAATAAACGATTATTCCTGTAAAATTGTACATTTGATTATTTTTAAATCCTTCCAGAAATCCTGAAATTCCAACGATTTAGTGACAGTAAGTGTCAATAGATTTAAACAATTTATCATTGAATATCTCGAAAACTAATCGAGATAGCGACCCGGGGATTGCAAATTTAGATTCAGCACACTTCTTTATATATGTGTACATAGTTTCTTTCGTATTGTAACGTTTTTATTTTATTTGGGTGAAGTGTAAATATTAGACAATTATTATTAATGAAAATAAAAGTTTGTTATAATGATAAATAGATATTAAATATAATTAAAAGATGATAAATATAACGAACACTACGATTAAACACTAATTAAAACTAAGAATGTTATAAAACACTTAAACACTAAGATTATTTATTTAAACAATATATAGATCACTTATTCATTTATACAACTGTATTTATTTATATTTAGCACTCGACGACTATCTGTTTATATCACCAACTGTTTTACACGCAACACTTATTTATATCAGACTGTCCAGTCCCTTCGCCAACGGTGCTTATATACCGTAGCCGAAAATTCCAGAACTCACGGGAATACTTCTAGATACAACACAATAGGTTACATCAACCGCGTAATTAAGCAGGCGCCGGCCAGTCGGTTGCGTCATCGCTAACAATAGACGCTCGTTCGTCCCTGCGACAATGCGGCGACACCGACGGGGACAGAGGCGGTAACAGTGGCGGAGAGGGCGGGCACTGCGCATTACACTGCCCCCTCCTTAAGACTGTTTCGTCCCGGAACAGTTCATGATGACGAAATCTGCAAGCATTACCCTTGGTGCATTTCGAAGTTTTGAAGAAATGACAGTCGATGGTCCGCTCGACTTCTTCTTTATGTCCGTTAGGGTTAAAGCTGCAAACGAGAATTTCAACACCGGTAAAACGGAAGAGGATTTCTATTATGTTCCTAACAATCCTCCAATCTAAACCATCTAGACCACAGCCTAACTTCGGTACGGCTAGCTTCAAAATGTCATTCTTAAGCAGATGATCCCTCAAATCGCACAACGAGTTCCACAGGTCACGATACGACGGTTTCTGGTACGAGCGTGGTTTTGTAACCAGGTAATAGATGTACCGCTGATGGTTAGCATTGTTATCCCTCAGGCGCAGCGTTTTCCCAACAGTTGGGCGTTGGTTGGCCAGTTCTTGTTGTCGCCCAAACTTCGCCTTAAAGGCTGAAGCTATGCCACGGGACATCTTTAAGTCTTCTGATACGCAGTGACCGAGGGAATAATCTGAAGACACGGTGAATAGATCTCGGTGTTCTTCTTTCGTCACGCCGAACCGCGCCTTGCGGCCAAAGGAATAGTTCTCCATGAAGTCTTCAAAAGTTGGTTCTTGTGTTATGATCCGACGATCGTTGCTCCGTTATGGACTTCGTGGTTGTCTCCGGCGAAAGGGGCTAGCCGATTAAAGTGTACTACTCTCGGCTTCCCGCTAGATTGTTTCTTAATTCTGTATACCACGTCGTTTATCCTTTTGACTACCTCATAGGGGCCTTCCCAATTATTTTGCAGCTTTGGTGATAACCCACGACGTCTTTGTGGGTTGTAAAGCCACACTAAATCCCCAGGTTGATATCCACCCTTTTCGGCCTTGATGTCATACCGGTCCTTCATTCGGTCGCTAGCAGCTTGAATGTTCGTACGGACTTGTTCATGAATGTCATCCATTCTTCTCCGTAAGTCCGTAACATAATCTTCCCCGGCCAGATCTTCCCCAGGTTTACTGCCGAACACCAAGTCACATGGTAAGCGCAACTCACGCCCGAATAAGATGTTTGCAGGAGTTTGCCCTGTTGTTTCATGCACGGATGAACGATAAGCCAACAGGAACAGATGGAGGTGTCGGTCCCAGTTTCTTTGGTGGTTGGAGACTACCTTCGACAAATATCGGTTGATCGTTCTTTTCATTCGTTCAACCATGCCATCAGACTGCGGATGTAATGCAGTTGTTCTAGTTTTATTAATTCCTAATATCTTACAGACATTTTGGAAAACGGCAGACTCAAAATTTCTTCTCTGGTCGGAGTGGAGTTCACGTGGTACTCCGAATCGGCATATACATTCTTTAACTAAAGTTTCAGCGACCGTGGTGGCTTCCTGGTTGGGTAATGGATATGCTTCAACTCACTTGGTGAAGTAGTCCATAAAAACCACGATGTATTTATTTCCTTCGTCACTTTCTGGGAATGGTCCAGCCACATCAATCGCAATACGCTCGAATGGGCTGCCAACGTTGTATTGCCGCATTGGAGCTTTTCGTCGTTTATGCGGACCGTTACTTCCAGCGCAAACCACACATTTCTTGCACCAATCTTTAACATCTTCCGTGAAGTTAACCCAGTAAAACCGCTGACGCAATCTTTCTAGCGTTTTGATGATTCCGAAATGGCCTCCAGATCCGTCATGGATCTCTTTCAACACGTCTGGTACTCTACTCTTAGGAATAACTAACTGAGTTCTCTTCTCAGTTCCATCAGCATTTTCTACCACACGCTTTAACATGCCATCCTCAATCACCATGGAGTCCCATTGCGCCCAGTACGATTTTACACTTGGTGAGTGTGGTGCAACATCTTCCCATACTGGTTTGCTCTCCTTTGCTTTCCATTCGAGTATAATTTTCAAAGTTGGGTCTTTTTCTTGATCTTCGCGTAGTCTATCGGGCTGCCAATTATCGTCGACTACTGTTGTTCTGGCGACGATGGAAAATTTCTCTTCTAGTCGACTACAATGCTTGCAATCATCTTGGCACGGCCTTCTGGACAATGCGTTGGCATTACGATGGCTGGTACCTGTTCTATGCTCGATGGTCAGTTCTAATCAAAAATTTCCTTCCATACAAATATTTGTAGAAATGTTCCACGGATTTCACGACTGCCAATAGTTCTTTTCTGGTAACACAATAATTTCTCTCTGGTTTTGACAAAGTCTTACTAAAATAGGCAATAACCTTCTCATGCCCGTCTTGTATCTGGGAAAGAACGCCACCAATTCCCACGTTGCTTGCATCTGTGTCTAGTATGAATTCTCCTTCAGGTAACGGATAACTCAGGACAGGTGCGCTTGTCAAAGCATGTTTAAGTTCTTTGAACGCAACTTTGCAGTCCATTTCCCAGATAAATCTTCGACCTTCTTCAGTAAGCTTTGTCAGTGGCTTGGCTATGTTGGCAAATCCAGGTACATATCGCCGATAATAAGTACACAAACCAAGAAAACTTCTAAGTTCGTGTTTGTCTCTAGGCGCTGGCCAATCTCTCACAGCCTTTATCTTTTCCGGATCAACTGCAATACCCTTATCTGAAACCACGTGTCCAAGGTAATGAACTTCCTTTTGGATCAGGTGACACTTCTTGGGGCTGAGCTTCAGGTTAGCCTTCCGCAATCTCTGGAAAACCTCTTCCAAATTCTTCATGTGGTCCTCGAATGTCTTACCTACCACAATAATGTCGTCGAGATAGACTAAACAAGTTTTCCATGATAGCCCAGCCAATACTGTCTCCATAAGTCGTTCAAACGTTGCAGGGGCATTGCAGAGCCCAAATGGCATTACAGTAAATTGCCAGAGTCCGGTACCAATGGTAAAGGCTGTCTTTTCCTTATCTTTTGAATCCAAATCCACTTGCCAGTATCCGCTCTTTAGATCCAGAGTAGAGAAAATCTTTGAGCCAGCCAAAGTGTCTAGTGTATCGTCTATTCGAGGTAGTGGGTAGTTATCTTTCTTAGTCACGTTGTTAAGTTGACGGTAATCGACGCAAAATCGTATAGAGCCATCCTTCTTCTTTACTAACACCACTGGTGAAGCCCATGGACTGTTTGAAGGTTCAATCACACCTTCCTTTTTCATGTCCTCGATAATTCTTTCCGCTTCCTCACGCTTCGCCAATGGTAGTCTTCTTGCTGGTTGGCGGATGGGTCTTGCGTCGCCGGTGTTTATCTTATGGTGAACCACATTTGTTCTCCCGTTGGTCTTCTTGTCAATTTGAAACACATCTTGATATCTTCCAATTAATTTCTTCACCTTGGTTCTCTGGTCGGCGGTCAGTTCTTGGAAGGATGTTGATAATTCATTAATTAACGTGTCCGGAACTTCCTGAGATATGTTCCCTTTGGCCTTAACAGTTCGAATAATCGAGGATACTGCCAAACATTCTCCTACAATTGTTCCTCTCTTAAGAACAACTGGATAACAATTTACGTTCATTATTCGAACTGGTATTACTTGCTTGGCTTTAATCAGTGATTTTCCTACAACGACTCCAGTACCAGTCTTCACATCATCATTCTTGGGCTCGAGCATAACAATAATCCCCTCACAGAAACTACCATCTAATTGCGCTTGCACGATAGATTCACTTCGTTCTGGAAGAGTAACATCTTCGGCCATTAGTACGCGCACGGTCTTGTCTTCTCGTGGGTTTAAAACAAGTTCTTCTTCATTGACCATCATCACACCATTCTTCAGATCAAGTTTAAAACCGTGCTTTTTCATTACGTCCATACCGAGTATTAATTCATCTTCAACGTCAGCTACCAGCGCACGATGTTTAAAGGATGTGTTTCCAATAGAGATGGTCAGATCTATTTCTCCTAATGTGGTAGCTTGTTCTCCCGTTGCTGTACGTAATCGCCACTTGGTTGGTTGAAGATGCGTCTTGCCTGTGTTTTTTACTAAGTCGGGTCTAATTATAGTCTTTGTCGCACCCGTATCTAGTAACATTTTCAGTGGCCTTCCATTAACAGAGCCATTCACGTAGATGCTACTGGCTTGATGATGAAGGGATGCGACATAACTGATGGATTGTGGGGCTGTCAGATTACGAGTAGACGATAGCCCCTTCGCATCAACCCGACTTAGTTTTCCAACTCCTTTTCTTCTTTTGTCGATTCCATATGCTTTTGCATTTTTCGAAGAACTAAGTTTCTTTCTTTCAGCAACCACTTCATTTACAATTCGTCGCATCTTCTCTTCTAGGTCTTCCGTGTCTTCTTTTCTCTCGGCATCAATATTTCGCACTCGAGATTGGTTATGTGAAGCTTGTTTAGCAGCTTCATGTTCTAGTGCATATGAGAGTGCGTCAATTAATGTTTTTGGGCGGGCCAATCGCAGCGCTTGCTGTGTTTCGCTGTCTCGAACTCCGTAGATAAATGCTTGAACGGCCAAGCACTCCAAACCGCTGTCAGGAGCTTCAGGATGTGCCAGACGAACCAAACGAGCTACGTCGACTTCAAATTCTTGATGGCTTTCGTTAGAACTCTGATAGCGGTTCCTCAGTTGCGTCTGGTACACCTGCTCCAGGTGCGCATTGCCATACCGCATGTTCAACCGCTTGACTAGTTGGTCGTAGTCCTCTTGTTCTTCTTCCTTCAGCGTTTGTAGGATGTCGATGGCTTCCCCACGCAACGAGACAGTCAACGCTGTAGCCTTCTCTTTGGACGTCCAGTTATGTGCTTTCGCAGCCGCTTCAAATTGTTTTAAATAATTCGGCCACGAAGACTTTCCATCAAATTCCGGTGTTTTAATGTGCATTGTTGTAGTACTCTCTTGTTTTACTACTTTGTTTTCCTCTCTTAGACTTGCTTTTGCTACATCGGAATTCGACACTGACGACGATGTAATTTCAGTGAATTTTTCCCGTAATTCTTCAAACTGCTTGTCATACTTATCTTCTAAATTCTTCAGGTCTTCTTCTAATTTATGTTCCAAACTTATCGAATTTTCTTCTAATTTTTGTTCTAAACTTCTAGAATGTTCCATTAATTCTTCCTTTAATATTCTGGAATTTTCTTCTGCTTTTCTAGAACTTTCCATTAATTTTTCTTCTAAAGTTCTAGAATTTCCTGTTATTTCAAATTTTAATTCTTCTTTTAGTGTTTTGGAACTTTCTTCTGATTTTCGAGAACTTTCCTCAAATTTTTGTTCGAATTTTTGTTCTAATGTTCTAGAATTTTCCGTCAACTCATCTTTTAATGTTCTAGAATTTTTTTCTATACATTTATGAATATCGGATGGATCAAATAAGTATTCCTCAGGAGTTTCACCAACATCGATTAATGCTTGCCGTAATCTTTCTTGAAGCACTGACTTCTTTCCTGATGTTTCCAAATCCCGCTCTTCCAGTTCTCTCTTGAGATCACTTACTTTTAACTCATTTAATTTTAATTGTTTAGTCGCCATATTATTTATTTTTAATTACACTTCACAGTTTATTAACCCCACACCTGACACCAATTGTAACGTTTTTATTTATTTGGGTGAAGTGTAAATATTAGACAATTATTATTAATTAAAATAAAAGTTTATTATAACGATAAATAGATATTAAATATAATTAAAAGATGATAAATATAGCGAACACTACGATTAAACAAATATTAAACACTAATAAAGACTAAGAATATTATAAGACACTTAAACACTAAGATTATTTATTTAAACAATATATAGATCACTTATTTATTTATACAACTGTATTTATTTATGTTTATCACTTGTCGACTATCTGTTTATATCACCAACTGTTTAGCACGCAACGCTTATTTATATCAGACTGTTCAATGCCTTCGCTAACCGTGCTTATATACCCTAGCAGAAAATTCGAGAACTCACTAGAACACTTCTAGATAAAACACAATAGGTTACATCAAACGCGTAATTAACCAGGTTCAGACAGGTCCGTTGCGTCATCGCTAAAAATAGACCCTCGCTCGTCCCCGCGACAGCGGCGGCGACAGCGACGGGGACAGCAGCGGTGACAGTGGCGGCGACGGCGGGCACTGCACATTACAGTATAAATGTTGGTGTGAAACAGGACTGTGGCATGTCTCCATGATTGTTTAACTTGTATATGGATGTGTTGTTGCGGAGAGCATTGAGTGAGATGGATGGTGTACAAATTGGTGAAAGTATTGTGCCTGCGTTAGCGTATGCGGATGATGTAGTTGTTTTAGGTGAAAATGAAGAGCAACTTAGAAGAATGATAGAGAGAATACATGCAGTTGGAAGAAGTATGAATCTGGAGTTGAATGTTGATAAATCCAAGGTGTTAGTATTTGAAAGCAGTAAATTGGTGACTATGTGCAATGTGTTGGTGGAGGGAGTGAAACTGGAACAAGTGAATAAGTTTGTATATTTGGGTAGCATGATGTCAAGGGATGGTCGAATTGATAGAAAAATTGAAAGGAGAGTGAGTGCGGGGTGTAAGGTAATGGGTGCTCTGGGTACGTTTGCTCGAAACGTAAACGTATCTAGAGAAGCTCGTTTAAGTGTGTATAATGGAGTGCTATTGCCTGCTTTGATGTATGGAAGCGAATGTTGGGCATGGACGGGAAAGCAGAAAAAGAGAGTGACTGCCGTGGAAGTGAGGTATTTACGTGGAGTATGTGGATATGTAAGATGGGATCGCGTGAGGAATAATTTGGTGTATGAAGAATGTATGGTTACGAAGAATGTTGTTAAGAGAGTAGGAATGAGCCAGTTGAGATGGTTTGGTCATGTGGAGACAATGAAGAATGAACGTCTTGTAAAGCGTATATATCTTGGTGAAATTCAGGGTGTTCGATTGCGTGGCCGTCCAGTGTGTAAGTGGATGGATGTGATTGATAAGGTACTAAAAGAGAGAAAGTTTCCGAGCGGGAAGAGAAGAAGAGCGTGTATGAATGCGATTATGAATGTGGCCGAGGCGAAAGAAGTGTGCTTAGACAGGAATGTGTGGCGAAGGATGATTGTTTCGTAACTATTATTGTGGTCCGGTTGCGGTATTCGGCTACCGAAAATCGGTCACTTTAATATGTTAAGAGTGAGAAATATATGTTGTACATATGATGTCAGGTTAGTAAGAATGTTGTTGAAAGAGAGACTGATTTTTTTTTTGGATGATGTTATTTTTATTCTTTCGGGTTTGTGCTAACCCACTAAGTGGGAAATGCGTGATTTTATGTATGTATGTATGTACTCACCAGATCTAACATATATGCCAAAATTACATCTTCTGTTATATTTGCAAAATTATTTTCTTTTCCCCATATCACAAAAAGCCAATAATCGTTTCTTTATCTTTCAGCGGATTTTTTCGGGATCAATTTTGCGTTTGTTTCCGAAAATTTTAATAGGATTTGATCGGAGGGGTATGTGACCATATTCGAATTTCAATATATATGTCATAAAATATAAAAACAAACCACTATAGCTTCTCATAATAATAAAAACGAAACATTAATTTGTAATAATCTTGTTATTAACAACTTAATGTTTTGGAGAAGGGATATATGCCGTAAGTATGTTAGAATCGTGGACAAAGACAGATAAACTGCGGGAAGGAAAGAGACAGCTATAAATCAGCCTATCAGCGCCGCGTTTGTTGTGCTAGGTGTAGCAAGGTGGAGCATGATCACATCTGGCTATAACTATCTCTTTCGTTCCCAGTCTAACCGTCTTTTTTCAAGCTTCTACCATTGTCACGTCACAAATCCCTTCCCTAAATTTTTAATAATTATTTTCTCGTTAAGTACGAATAATTAATCGATGTAAAAATACGGGTACTTTATTTTTTGTCTAGTATCATAATGTAAAAATAAAAATTTGGTCACATACCCCATTTTGAAATACATTAAAAACCGTGATTAGAAATGTAAAAAAAATCTGATGTGGCCAGCACATTACCTTCCGTCAGTTCTATGTATGTTGCACAAATTTTATACGGAAAGTTCCTTGCTAAATTAAATATTCTATTTCTTGTACATTACCTTCCGGCAGTTGCATCTATTTTATGCAAATTTCATACAGAAAATTATTATTTTGTGACGTTTTCTATATACAGTCAGTGTAATGTATCTGCAGAAAGATTTATTATTATTATTTCTTGTACATTACCTTAAAGCAGTTGTATGTATTTTATACAAATTCCATACAGAAAGCAAAAGATCCTATATTTCCAGTAAAATTATAAGACACTATGTCAATTTCACTTGACACTGACATCTTTCAATCAGAATTTTCTTAATATACTAACTGTTTCCAGAGCTATGGCTACTTTATGAAATTTAATTTCTTTATAATTTTTTAACTCTATATCCATTTAATATTAAGTATAAAATGCAATCAAATCGTATAGATAATAAAATATTCTTTAATATTTATAATAACATCAAATGTGAAAAAATTATATTTAACATAGTTTTTTCAAGAAAAACTGTTAAAATCTTCAAATGATGGTACTTCCGGTTGACCAATTGTAACCAAAATCTAATCAGCTCTTCATATGGATGTAACGAAGAAGTATACGAAAAAATTATAATTTTTGTAACTGTAGTATTAAAGTTATCGCAGACGAAAATTTTGTTACACACACACACACACACATCCACACACACACACACATCCACACACACGCACACACACACACACATACAGACATCATCGTAAAAATAGTAAATTCGTATTCTAGGGACCCTAAAACGTGCTTATTGATTAAAAACTCATCATCGAATTTTTTGACCAAAGACAATACCTTCCTTACCTAAAGGTGACGGAAGGTAAAAATGTTGTCATTACTGTTTTATTTTTATTAAAACCAAGCGATGTGTTTTTTTTTTATTTAAGAACGAAAGAATGGAGGAATTATTGCAAAAATGCGACGCAAGTATGAAATAAAATGTTGTACGTCATAGGTCCGTTAAATGATTTTAACGGTACTCACTTAGATATTCCTGACTCGACTCCTTCGTCGCCTCGTCCGGAAACATCTTCTCCGTACAGTAAAATTTCATTTATCGGACTTATAACGTAAATTAGGTACTATTCTGAAAGACCTAATTGTTTAATTCGTTGAATATACAGATGAGTTTGATCGAACATATTTCAAAATTACTGTACTAACGTATTTAATATTAATTTTTTTCTTTCTAAACCCCCTATTTGTGGAGGCCTCCATTAATCCGGGCCTTGTGGATTTTTTCTAATATTATTAGTTATTAAAGTTTAAATGTTAACACATACATATTTATTTTTTTGTTAATATCGTTAGCCTGATAACAACGGACAATTAGAAAATTTGTAGGTACTCTTAGGTCCAGTTGTATAAAACATTGTTAACTTTAATTATGTTGTTAATTTTGACAAGGATTATTTTCTAATGTATTTTTGATACGTATCCATGGTTACAAATGTGCAGTTAAACACAAGATCGTTTTATCTCTGCAACTGTCCCTTGAATCAAGACCTAATAGCACAGGTGCTACTTTTGAGGCTGTATAATCGTTCTAGCTTTCATCCGGATTTGAACTCAGGACCTTCCTAATGAATTTTTCACAGTATGTTTCATCATATTTAATTAATTGAATTGTTCGCGGTTCTGAATGTTACAATAATTGTATAAAAGCAGTTAAATATATTTACTGAAACATTTCATGGACACCCGTAGCTATTATGGAGAGAGACACAATCAATTTTAAGTTGAGGCATATGTTTTGTCCGCTACCTGCTTCAAAGAGGAATGATAATCTGTTTAGAATTTAGAAACACGTTCAATCTGAGATAAGATAATCAAAACCAAACCAGTAATACTAAAATAGTGAAGTACCAATTTATAAAGTCAATTTAGAATTTAAATTGATTATCTCAATTTGCGGTGACTAAACAAGACACCCAATAACGAGTATTTTATTTTATATATTTGAGAATATTTACCTTTAACAACTTTCTAAGTCCGCGCGTGGCGATGTTTCCCGAATAACTTCGGCTAGTTTCGCCTTATTCATTCGCCGCTTAGGAATTTGTTTTCGTTCAGTCTATCAGTGAGTGTAGTGTTTATCTTTGACTTTGCATCAGTTTTACAAACTATTTGGACCTTCCCAACCCAAGATGTGCAGTTTGCAAGCGAGAGTGTGTTTTTATTTCACGATTCTAACAGGTGAGTCAACAGTACCAACTTACAAACTTGCTTTGTTCTATCTGCCTGACAGCGCGGGAAAAGTTAATTGTGAATTTGTTTATACAAATGTCGCAAATGTAGCAAAAGATTAATACACATTTTATAAGTATTTTACAAAATTTAATTGCTGATATTAATTTTGTTTATCACAACTGTTTGTTCATTTTATTGAAAATAATATGTACAAGATAATTTGTTGATATTAAAGGATGTTTATTTATTTCAATGTAGATAAAGTTTGTATTAAACAATAATTTAATTTTTGCTGAAATATAAACATAAATAAAACTGAGAGAAGACTGTTTTGGTGTAATGCAACAGTGAAATTTCTGTAACTTAAAGTTGCCATCAAATATATTAAATATATAAACTGGGGTCCGTGAATTTTTCACAAATCTGTCTTCGTTTATATATTTAATAAATAAAACTATTTATACATATTTGAATACTTAACAAAGTTTTATATATTATAGAAAATACAAGTAATGTAATAAATAATATACCAATATGTATTATGTATTTTGTTATGATACAATTTGAGTAAAAATAAATAATTACAAGGTGCGATAAAGCATAATAAATAAATAAAATAAGTAATGATTTTGCGAGTGATTTTGTACATACCTACATAGATATTGCATTTATTTAATACTCGTACAGATTCAAGTTTATTATTATAAAACTGAATAAAAACTTTGCAAAAAACGTACAGTGATGTTCTATTTATTAGTATTAAATTTTAAATACATTATTTCCAACGAGAATGAACATGGATATATAGAAATGTATATTAATATTAATAAAATATAGAAATTTTGTATATTCTATTTTTTATTTCATGTTATAGGTGTATTAGGGTCAGTTTGGTTAAATATAATTAGATTAATATCTGATATAATCTCGAGAATAATCTTCAAATTAATAGATCAAGATTACCTATACTTGAACTAAAATGTAGGTTTCAAATATTTTTTAAATTACTTTTGTAAGTGTTAATAGCAAATTATTCGTATAAATAGAATGACATCCTACATAAGCACCGTGTTCATATGGTTCATAAACCGATAGATATGGTTAAATTATCAAAACTAAAAAAAAAAAACTTTAACACTGCTATGCTATAAAATAAATATTTTATTACGCTTAATTTTGTTAGGTTTGTAAAATTGTCTTATAAATGCTACCTATTTACTTAATAAATAATAGTAAATAAGTAACATTGTTTTCTCTCTTTACTTCCCGCTACCCTTGGTAAGGGAGGTATAGGGATCGTGCTAAAAATCGCATATCGAGATTTTGGTAAATGAGAACGTTTTAAGGTCCCTAGAATCCAATTTTAACATTTTCATGATGATGTCTGTTTGTATGTGTGTGTGGATCCTCTACTCTATCTCAAATACTATCGTTCAGAAAATTTTTAAATCTTGTATTTCGAACTTTTTCTGTATTGGAAAGAGCCCATTAGATTTTGATGAAAATCGGATAACCGGAAATGGCGCTTTACTAGAAGCTCAAAATAGTTTTTCTTCAAAAATACCTTTAAATGTATTTTTTTCGAGATTAATGTTAGTATAAAAATTAAAGATTATTAAATTTTCTATAGATTTGCATTATTACTTTTTCTATATATTTTATGGATAAATTTATTAAATTACCTATCTATAATTCGCTAATCCAAAAATAAAGATTAACTTAACCATTTTGTGACTCGGGCTGTAAATGGCGGGAGGTATTGTGTTGGCCACACCAGATTTTTTTTTAATTATTGAATTAGCAATGTTAACAGTCAAATTTGTCACAAGCATTTCATTATTAAAAATTAAATATTTTTTCATGTTTCAAATTGCAACTTAAAATAAATATTCATTTTTCTCCTTTCATATATAATATACTATTTTCAGGTAATTTAAATATTTATAACATACGTACATATAAGCATATTTATTGTTATATTAAGAAACAAAACTTGTTTGAGAAATTGAAGAATTAGAAATGAAAATTATGCAAACAATAGAAGAGTAAGCAGGATGACCAGACATCGATGGTTTCTTTAAAAAATCTGATGTGGACACCACACGACTTCCTTGTACGCAAGACCAACATGAATATAGACCCAATTATAAAATTGCACGTATTTGGCGTAATTTGACATTAACATTATTTTTTATTTTTTTGTACTTTTTTGTGCTAATCTATAGCAAGCTTTATTATAAAAAACCAAAGAGTATATAATTTTTAAATTTACATATCTCGCTTACACAAAGGGCTAATTTAATAATATTAGTTGTGCTAGACGCAGAATTTAATTCTCTAAAATTATTATTTGAAGCATTTATTTCTAAAATAAAAATAAAATATGAATAAAACCATTTTATTCAAGAAAAACTGTTAATAACTTCCGGTTAGCCTATTTTAACCAAAATTTACTGTGTTATTCCTATTGACAGAAGTCTTATATACCAAATTTAAAAAGTTTTAGATTATATTCTAAAATAGAATTTCATTAAAATCTACTACCTATAGGCTTCAAGTAAAGTATCACTTCTGGAAATTACGTACGTACATACACACGTACGTACAGACGTCACGACGAAATTAGTCAAAATGGATTCAGGGATGATCAAAATGGATATTTCCGTTGAAATCTGAAAATCGAAATTTTTCGCGTTTACAATACTTCCTTTACTATTTGGGAAGAGAAGAAAATTCCTGGATTACAACACACATTTGGACGTCACAGTTAAATAAATAAATATGATACGGTACTCTAAAGTCGTCAAAAATATAAATTTGTAAAAAAGTTTACACCCTTTGAAAATGTTTAATTAAGTTTGAACATGTTAAGTTCCGAAGTTTTTTAGGAAGGTTTACCGCCATTTATTTAAAAGTTTTATGTTTTATTGTTCTTACTTTTATTTTGTTTTCATGTAATGTTTCTTCTTTTCTTTTTATTGTTAAATTTTAAAATGTTTGTGTATATTTTTCTGAGGTTGATTGTGTCTGTTTTTAAGTTAATATTGTTTTTATCGTCATTTATATGTAAAATTTCCAGTGTCAAGCGCTTTGGCAGATTTTGTTCTGTGTCTAAAATTTTAACCTCGATTTTAACGTTGTGAAAATTAAAACTGTGGCCTGAAGATGTACAAGGAAGTAAAAACCATAGGTAGGTAGTTATTTGATTTGATGGTATAGGGTCCTCACTCAAGTGTTGTTGCCTGGTGACAGATTTATGACATCTTCCATGTCAGGCTGAGTGTCGAATCGGTTCAAACATTTTTCAAGCGTGTATTACATCTAACGACTGGTATTATTATCTTTGATTAAAGTGTCTGTTATCTTGATTGTCAGTTAAAAGAAAAATATAGCATCGATATTAAGCATAAGTTGTAAAAATTACACATGTTCAAATTTTTCAATGCGACATTTCTCGTTTTAACTGACAATTAAATTAATAGACACTTTAACTAAAGGTGTAAATACCGGGCTAAATGAAAGAGTGGCGATCCTTCCAAATTAATATATAATATCTTATAAAAACACTTTAATCTTTAATAATTTCAACTTCAACAAAATGTTATTAAATATATCACACTTTATGTATGGTTCTGTTTATTAACCCTCATAATTTTTGTATTGAACTAAAACTAAATTCTAATCTTCAATATCTTGAAACAAACACCAAAAACAACAGGAAATACGAAAATAGTTTGGAATAATTTAGAATTACAGGAATTGTATTCATATTTTAACTATCTACATATAGATTCAGATTCATTTATAGAAAAGCAATTTTATATTCAATGAAACTTATTCATAAAAGCAAAAACTATTGTAAATGTTGCTAGAACAAACTATCATTGCAAATTAGAAATTCTACATCCATTCATTGTAATTGAATGCAACTAGATCATATTTCACATCGCACTTTAGTATTAGAACGCGCAGAATTCAATATGAACGCAACGCATGTTCGTTATTAATTCAGTAAATAATTAATTGATAACACATATTCATACAGTAATAACACTGTGTAATTAATAATGAATTAGTTACATAAACAGTATCAGCATCGGGAATTATTTTGAAAGCTGTGGTCTGAGGCACAACTTGCACTCAAGGCGTTACGTATGTCATTTGTTGTTACCATGAAGATATGATACGAGTAGTTGTTATTATAAAAGGTCAAATATAATCGAATTTTGTCATCACATTTTTTAACTCGCACATAAAGTGAGACGACAAGAAGACACTTAAAAAATCAACAAAATTATAAATTTACTATAAATAATTTTTTATAGTAAATTTATAATTAAATAATAAATAACGAGAAATGTCGCATTGAAAATTTTGAACATGTGTAATTTTTACAACTTATGCTTAATATCGATGCTATATTTTTCTACTACTAGAGGTAAAATAAAAATAATTGAAATTAAATATCAACAAGACCTCGAGTAGGTGAAAAATATACAACGTTTTTCTAACAAACCATTTTCATCGAAAATATTGTAACTTGTTTGTTCCAATTTATCCCTATATATTATTAATCCCCCAAAGTTGTAAGTGTTTTCTCGCTCTGAATATGAATCTTTCATGTTACAGTGTTGGGCTACGTCTCGGGCCAGAAGTTGGAGATCCTGCCCTCTCAACCGGAGCAAATCAAGCCGATTGGGAAGCCCCTGCTACTCACTTGCAAGTCCGACCGGTCTGACCCGGCCTCCATTTCGGAGCTACAATGGAGGGACAACAAGGGACGGATTGTCCAAAAGCTAATGTAAGTGAAGATGATTTTTTTTAATAATGTGATTAATAACGTTTGTTTGAAGGTTGTAGACAATGGTTGATTTTGACGAATAACACATGTATCTCGAACAGACATTGTCTTTATTTTGACAAAAATTTAATACACGACATTTCGATTGATACATAGGCGAAACAAAAAGACTTCTAGTCGTAAGACTTAAAGAACATAAGAAGAACACGCAATTGGGAGAAACTGAAAAGTCAGGTATTGCACATCACGCTTGGACAGAAAAACACCACATCAAATGGAATTGACAGAGCAGATCATTGGTATAAAAGAAAATTTAAAGAAGCAGCGTACATCACCAATAACAGTGGAGTATTCAGCCATCCCAGCACAGATATTCGTACCGTGTGGCGCCCCCTAATTAGTCAACTCCATCACCTGAAACGGAATCATCACAGCTCATCACATTCCTCCTAATATAAAACGTCGTAGCTTTAAGATTATTGTTCAGTTTACACTTGATAACGATTGGAGATATTATCAATCGAAACGTCGTGTATTAAATTTTTGTAAAAAAAAATCTGATGTGGCCAGCACATTACCTTCCGTCAGTTATATGAGGTATTTACAAAAATTCTACCGGTAAACTGTTACCAGTAAATAGCTGTTTATCAGGCGAGTGGTAAACAGGGTAGATACATAACTATGAAAAAAATTGAAAATTTTAAACAGGTTAGAAATTTGACGTAGTTAACAAACTGAGCAGAATCCTACTTTGAACACATTTCCACTTTTACCGCGCACGCTTCGCTTTGCATCACTACTTTTTTTTGAGATTAGATTCTTCATGAATCCGGTAGGGTTTTCGAACACAGTCGGTAGATGCGGTATCTACCGGTAGAATTTTCGTAAATGCGTATGTATTTTCTATAAAATCCATACAGAAAGTTCCTTGCAAAACATTATAAATTTCTTGTATGACATTACCTTTCGACAGTAGTATGTATTTTATACAAATTTCATACAGAAAATTTCGAGCAAAAAGATCCTGACACAAATATACTACGAATATGTCATTGCACTTGACACTGACATCTTTCAATCAGAATTTTCTTAATATAGTAGCTGTTTCTAGCATAGCTGGCTAATTTATGAAATTTAATTGCTTTATAAATTTATAACTCTATATCCATTTAATATGAAGTATAAAATGCAGTCAAATCGTATAGAGAATTCAATGTTCTTTCACATTTATATATACATTAAATGTGAAAAAATGATATTTAACATCGTTTTTTCAAGAAAAACTGTTAAAATCTACAAATAAGGGTACTTCCGGTTGACCAATTATAACCAAAATCTAATCAGCTCTTCATATGGATGCAACGAAGAGGAATACGAAAGAATTATAATTTTTGGAGTAGTAGTATTAGAGTTATCGTAGACGAAAATTTTGTTACACACACACATCCACACACACACACACACACACACACACACACACACACACACACACACACACACACACACACACACACACACACACACACACACACACACACACACACACACACACACACACACACACACACACACACACACACACACACACACACACACACACACACACACACACACACACACACACACACACACACACACACACACACACACACACACACACACACACACACACACACACACACATACAGACATCATCGTAAAAATAGTAAAATCGTATTCTAGGGACCCTAAAACGTGGTTATTCATCAAAAACTCACCACCGAATTTTTTGACCAAAGACAATACCTTCCTTACCTAAAGGTGACGGAAGGTAAAAAGACAATGTCTGTTCGAGATACATGTGTTATTAGTCAAAATGTGATTAATACTTATATTACACAACAAAGGAAAGAAATTTATAATTTTTCCTGAGATGTAATTTGTAGACTGCGCTATATATGCTATTTTTCCATTACCGGGAGGTGGAAAATGTTATTTTTTACAAAAATAAAGAATTTCGAATTATTTTGTATCATAATTAAATAGTAGCCTTTGAATCGTTACACAGGCACCAGAAATTTGTTGACAATTGAATCGTTGCACATGACAGCAGAAATCGGTTGACAGTTTGTTAAAAATTGCTTTCAATAAGCCCAGCAAAACAAGCAACCGGAAGTAAAATTTGTTGATCGACATTGCTAGCCTAGCATTTGCTTGATTTGCTCGCAAGCAATCCAGGCCACAAATTTCTCGCATGTCTTGCTAATTATCAAATATAATGGCGGGAAATACAAATTATACATACATGAAGATAACTTGAACTGTCTCTATTTCTTTGTGTCAAAAAGGCTTTGAGAGTTTGTAATATTTTGTTATAATTAATATAGATTCTTCCAAATTAATTACACTATCTGCAAATAAATGTATAAATTCATTTTCCATAAGTTCGCAGACAAAGAAAAGAGATACGAAAGATACGCATGTTATATTTGACAACTTACAACTTTTCCGATGACAGTTGTGGATGGCAATTTATGGTTGTAAGTAGCAAACCGTTCAAGCATAAGTAAATATGTAGGTATGTATTCGGATTAATAAAAATTAACGATTCACAAAAATGTTTAAACTATTCCTCATTTTTGGATTAGTGAATTCTATCAACAAGTTTCGTTTGCTTACCTAGCATCTGCTTGATTTGCTTACTTTATTGAACACACCTAATAATTATAGGGTAGTTCAGTAATTACGTCATATGCGGCGCGCTTCATTTAAACTACCGTCCTACCGGTAAACATGTCTTTCGAAGTGAACCTTATTGCCACAGCAAATAAGAACTATAATTTTAAGCAGTTCATTTCGTCGCCAATATCTTACTTAATTAAAAAAGTTAGTTATTTAAGCTATCATTCAGTTAAGTTCGAATATTACCCTTTCAATTAAACAATACCTACATATTTTCCTAATTAGTAATAATAATAATAATTTTATTTAAGTTTTAAAAATACTTTGCATGGAACTGCATGTTCGTTCAGTCTCGAACATGTTCGTAAAACATCGCGTGAAGCGGCCGGAACAGCCCGTTTGAAAGACAGCGAATCATTTTTATGTTACAGTACCCTAAGAACACGACATATTATTAATATATTAATGTGGATAGACAAAGTTATTTACGTACATTAAACTTTAAAAGAAAAAATCTAGTTTTGAAAAGAACTGTTTTGACAATGCTCAAAAAATCTCAGTCGGTATGTCGGTAAGCTCTCGGATATGTTTGAAGCTGCGCAAACTTGATGCTCTGTAGTTCAAAATGTGCAGAGTTGATTAAAATTTGAAATAAAACCTGTGTTATTTATTAATGTTAATATATTGTATTACGAAGTAATATAAAAATGTTTACAATTTGATGTTATTAAGATCTCAAAGTTAATTTCTTCATAATAACAATAATATCAGCATCAATTTCCAAGCCTTTAAATTATGACCCTTATGTGTTCTGTCAATAGAGAGAGACAGTACTTCAATTTATATTTCGCGCTATATTCCGACGTCACACTATTCTACCCCATTGCCATTGTAATTTAGATTTGTTCAGTTCAGTAAAGAACCATAAGATATAGTTGATGCTGCCGGTACGGCAGTTTTGATCTTCCTCGTTACTCCCGAAATCCAGAGAATTGTATGATAAGCTACTTATCAAAATAATAAAAACTCTTCTAGGGAAATAATGCTCACATTTCGTTTCTACCATACCATAGAAATTGACATTTATTCTGTTACAGATAGAATTAAATTGTCTGCAATATTTGTTTTCAATATTTACAGTAAATATTTAATGAATTGAAATATTAGTTACAGAAAACCATAAAAACGTAAAATTGAATCAAAAATTATTTAATGTAGTAACATGGGTATAAGTTTAATTCATGTGAATAATCCAATATATTATTTTACAGTATATATAATATGTTTTCATTTATGACTATTAATATTTATAAATTTCAATTACCTTAATTTTATTTACTGTTTGTAAAAATTTAATTAAAAATCCCACCACGGATCCCACTATTGCTAAATGGTAAAAATAACTGTAATAACGCAGAAATAAATATGTATCTGTATTCTGTACCGTTCGAACTCCAACCCTAAAATGTATACGCGATTCAATTTGTGCGGACTCTAGACCAAACATCGCACTAATTTTGTAACGTCACAACGAGTATGGAATCTAAAACTCTGTAAGAAGTAACGTTAGATTTTAGACATGATTTTAAAAAATCAGCAAGTATTTAAATTTATATTTATTTGTGATAATTGTGAAAACGGTGTTTGATTATACAATTCGCGAATATTCCTAGAATTTTGAGACATTGTATACTTTTAGAGAAATAAGGCTAAGTATAATGTTTGTAGATGCTTCTTAAAATAATGACATAAATTTGCTGTAAATAAGTTGAAAACAACATGAATGCAATATTAGATCGTTTAAGGATTAATTTTATATTGTAAATATTGTAGAAATATGGAATTTTCACCAAAACCAACGAAATCACAAGTGTACTATTGTGTTCCGAAATGTCAGCCAAGTGACATAAAAATCGAGAAATCCCACCCTTCGTTTTCACACATTTCCAAAAAGTTAATAAATATGGCAGTGGCGGTGCGTCAGATGAGGCAGGTGAGGCAAGGCCTCACCTCTTAAATTCAAAACATTTGTAAAATTTTATAATTTTATTTTTCATTTAAAATGTATTGAAGTAATACAAATCTACAATATTTGAACTCATAAACAATCATTGTTACTATAATATGCCAAATAACCATACATATAGTGTTATTTTCAAGCGAATTTACACATAGAGGCCAAATTATACTTTCCTCATGGACAATAATAGCGCAATACATAAGTGCGAGTGAGATGGAACGATTTTACCCTCTCTACGCTGTACATCTACACTACTGCAGATGAGCCAAGCGATGAGTTGGCCTCTCTCGTTCCGAACAGACTGCACGTAAGCGCTTACAACAGAAAATGCTTGTTTCAAACAAGTATATTTGTATCATTTCCAATTAGTTTTTGTAAAAACGGTTTAATAATTACTATTTATTGTTACTGTTGTTTTTTTTTTATGTTTTCATAAATTTGAAACTATTTATTTCTATTTTAATTGTACCTACTGTTACTTGTCACAGTTATTTAAATTAAACATTTATACACAATTAAACAATAATAAATCATGTATTGTAGAAATATACAAATACCAACAACCAAGAGACAAAACAACAGTTCGAACTACTTACAACAATGGGAATAATCTAATTGAACTGTCAAGAAAAAAGTTAAATAAATAAATAAATAAATCATTACAATGATTACTTTTGCATCTAATATTTTCATTATTAGTTCTTTTGAATTATATAAATATAAAAAATATAATCTTTCAAGCGCAAAAAGCAATATAAAAGCATCGGAATAATAGGTGAGGATGAGAATACTTGGCCTCGGTTGAGTGGTGGGGAGAACCCACTAGCTGCTGCTTGGGCTTTACGCTACCCGCTACACGTTCACGCCGGACAGCTAGCCAGCTAGCTATTACTCAGTAATATAATATATTCATTTAATGCAATATTGTATTTTTAGATTTTCTGTTTCTGTAGTTATTGCTTATATGCTCACATCTCGCGTCATAATTAGAATTCAATTACTAAATGTCTTTGAATTCGTAAATTTTATTGGAAAAAATAAAGATGCAAATAAAAATTTATTGGTAGCTTTAAAATCGCAAAAGAAATATAAATTTAAAAATATTTTTTAATATTTAAGACTGACAATGTTACTTTTGTTATAGAATTTTTCTTAATTTTATGTTAATATTTCATTTAAATGAATTATTTATGTAATAATAAAATAAATTATTAGTTTTTGACTTTTAACCGATTTTATTTTTTAAGAATTTGTTTTATTGTAATGAACTCTATATTATCTTACTTTGCATTAAAACTCGTTTGACCTTGAAAATTTTTAAAAAATCGCCTGCGGCGCATTTTTTTCTCACAAATTTTAGATCCATCGATATGTCCCATATTGTGATATTATAAATCTGGCCTCACCTCACTCTAAATTCACGCACCGCCACTGAAATATGGTATCGAAGAAATGATTGAGATGCGAAGCATGGTAAATTAAAATTTTAATTGGTAAAAGAGTTACAAATTCAATGTTTGTTTGTTTGTTCCTTACATTATTGTAACGAAGATTACGCGTGTGTTGGTAGGTCTAAAGTAATATAAATATATTCAATTATTTTAGTATGTATTTATATTTGGGTTTTATATTTATATTTAGGTTAGTTTCTCGTAAAACTTAACTGCTTAACTGTCAAACCGACCGACCAGGGGCCTGTTCCACCAAAAACTTTGCAACTTTGCACTTTTCATTTTTCATAGTACCACCGTTGATATAATTTTTTTGCAAAGTCAAAGTATTTGATTGTTTTTCTTTGAATAATTACCTCCTGCTACCCTTGGTAATGAGGTATAGGGATCGTGCTAAAAATCGTATATCGAGATTCTGGTAAATGAGCACGTTTGAAGGTCCCTAGAATCCAATTTGAACATTTTCACGATGATGTCTGTGTGTATGTGTGTGTGTGTGTGTATCCTCCACTCTAACTCAAATATTATTCAGAAAATTTTGAAATCTTGTATTTCGAACATTTTCTGTATTGGAAAGAGTCCATTAGATTTTGGTGAAAATCGAATAACCGGAAATGGCACTTTACTAGAAGCTCAAAATAGTTTTTCTTCGAAAAATACCTTTCAATGTTATTTTTCGAGATTAATGTTATTATAAAAATTAAAGATTGTTAAATTTTCTATAGATTTACATTCATACTTTTTCTATATATTTTATGGATAAATTTATTAAATTATCCATAATTTAAATCCCAGAGCCACGCTTTAAACAAACAAAACGGAGTTATTCAAATGTTTGTAACTGTTAAATATGTTACTATCACAGAACTAATTATTTCAAATAATATTAGTAACGTTTTAAAAAGAAAAAAGTAAATAGAACAATAGAAAAGGAATTCAATACAGTTTTTAGCATAAGTAAATATGTAGATATGTATTTAAATTAATAAAAATTAACTATTCACAAAAATCTTTAACATAATCCTCATTTTTAGATTAGTGAATTCTATTCTATCCCGGTATTTAAAATTTAATGTTAATTTTATTATAGCTCCGGTGGCTCAATGGTTAGAGCAACGCCTTATGTCATGAGTGCCTTCGGGGCTCTAGGTTCGAATCCCACTAAGGCATGGATGTGTGTGACTGTGAACCCACTCTGTAATTGGGATTTTATCCTAAGGCGTTTGAGAAAAAAGGTAGTTACTTGGATTAGATTAGACTATATTTTAAGAAATATACTGTCAAAATCAGAGTAAAATTCGCTAATCCAAAAAACTTAATCTTTTTTTGACTCAGGCTGTAAATGGCGGGAGGTATTGTGTTGGCCACATCAGATTTTTTGATTATTTTATATTAATATGATCTGACAATTATGTGTCATTTATCATCTTGATTGTTAATATTTGTTCAAAAAGAGATGATAAAATTATGAAAAAATTGGCATTACTAGAGTTATTAATAGAAAAAGATCAATTCTGTTTGCTTCCTTTAACGGGAACAAAGTTACTCAAGGCGAAAAAGAGAAAAATTGGAAAAGGCCAAAAATTTAGGCTTAGCCAAGTGACATACGGGCAGGATTCCCTATATTAACGGTGGCGCAAAATTTGTAAATGAAAAGTGAAAGATGTAACTTTACATTTTGCACTTTCCATTAACAAATTTTAATATCGCCATTGATACATACCTTTGAAAATGAAAAGTGCAACTTTGCATTTTGTACTTATCACTTTTGATTAAATTTTATATCAACATTGATACATATGCAGGTACCTTTGCAAATGAAAAATACTGTGCATATACATTTTTAATTCAATTTATTTCCGTTATTCTAAAATTTTCCATACTAAGCCTAAATTTTTCTTTTTCTTGCCATGAGAATTTTATTCCCGTTAAAGGAAGTATATAGAATTGATTTTTTGTAATTAATAACTTCTAGTAATGCCAATTATTTCATAATTTTACCATCTCTTTGAATACATTTTGACAACCAAGATGATAAATGACATAATTGTCAGATCATATTAATATAAAATAAAGAAAAACAAACACTTTCACTTTACAATTTTTGATTTGCTTATATATATATATACAGGCTGAATCAGGGAATTATTTCTAATATTTCTAAAATATCTCATTTTTCTCGAAATTTTTCAAATACATTAATAAAAAATAATACATCGTTGAAAAGAGAAAAAAATGGCGGTTTCTATTTTATTAAAATAATTATAGGTTGCCATTTGAAAAATAAAAGTTGATAGTCGTATCTTGTAAACCTGACTTTATAAAAAATATCTACATCTGCCATCAAATAGTATATGTAAAATAATAAAACTTTTATATGCGCCATTTTTTTATATTACTTATAATAAAAAAGTTAAAGGGGGGGGCGTCTTCCCAGACTCACCCTACATATATATATATATATATATATATATATATATATATATATATATATATATATATATATATATATATATATATATATATCAACGGTGGCACTATGAAAAATGAAAAGTGCAAAATTGCAAAGTTTTTGGTGGAACAAGCCCCAGCTTTAACGCATTAACCTTGCTTTCAAATTATGGCGGGGACTTCAATCTCTTGCCAGCAGCCGTCTCTTTCTAGTGCATTCTCTCTCTGCGCACTACTCATCCCCGCAGCTCACGGCTCGGCGGTCAAGCTGTAGCTAGTTATATGATAAAATTGTCACATGGATTATAGGCTTTACCACATTAGCACTAAACATCAATGTTTTTTTTTATAGTCTGTAATTTTGTACGGAAAACATGAAATAATTTTAGTGGAATATTTAATTGTATTTATTGTTCTCATTACACCTTTGTTACAGATACGGCAACAAAAGAAACCCTTCAATGTACACCGAACTTCTTCCCGATTCCGCAGTAGCCCTCTTCATCACATCTTTAACAGAGAACATGGCCGGTGAATACACTTGTACAGCCAACTATGCCAACACAGAACCCCTCAAAACATCTGTTACAGTCCGCACAATATGTAAGCCTTATTTTATTACATCTTTCCATTCATTACCAACAATTCTTTCTTCTGTTTAGACCCCATCAAATGGGTCGACGCCCCAGAAAATCAATACCCAAAACTCCACAAGAACTTCAAAATAAAATGCGAGGTTGAAGCGAACCCCGCACCAACAGTAGATTGGTTGAAAGACGGAAAAACAATCACAACTAACGACAAATATGTTATTCACCCAGAAAGTCTTCTTGTTAAAAATGTTCAGGAATCAGATGATGGGATCTATGCCTGCAGAGCTGCAGTTAACTCAACGGGAGAGTTAGACACTAGATACATACGCGTTGAGGTTCATATCCCTCCAGTAATTGACCCCATGGAAGAAGTTGAAGTTACAGAAGGAGAACAAGCAGCTATACAGTGTAAAGCTATTGGAAAACCTGCTCCTAGTTACACTTGGATTAAGAAAAATACACAGGAAGATTTATCCAAAACATCAAGATTTTCTGTTAACAAAGCAACTGGTTTATTAGTAATCAACAAAGTAGCCAATGATGACCATTCTGCTTATGAATGTGTGGCAACTAACAATGCTGGAATTGCTACTACAATTACTAAAATAAACGTCAGAGTTAAACCTCAGTTCATAGACTTTAGAAATATCTCTTTAGCTGCTGGAAAAGAAGCTAAGCTAGTTTGCAAAGTCTATGGCCGTCCTCCTCCCAAAATCATAATGCGTAAATTTGGTTCATTGAACTATTTTGTTATTGGACCACAGCCAGATAATAACGGAATTATTTATCAAAATAACGAATCTATGGTCGAATCGTTAGGAATTGTTCATTTTACTAAACTAAACCGTACTGATGATGGTTTATACGAGTGTATGGTAGAAAATTCGGCCGGAAAGGCTTGGAAAAATGGTCATGTTAGTATTGAATTTGGTCCCAGTTTTGACAAATTTAAAAATCTTCCACCCGTTTTCACATGGGGCGACAAAGTTGGAAATTTGAGTTGTCTAGCCGAAGCTATTCCCAACGCTACGTACGAATGGAGACTAAACGATTACGAACTGAAAAACGACAATGCCTTCAAAATTCAATATAAATCAATGAGATCTTACCTCATTGTCAAACCAGGAGCAGAAAAGAGGTACTACACTCAATACAAATGCATTGCGAAGAATATTCATGGAAAAGCTGTTCAATATATTGAGTTAAGGGAAGCTAAATTACCAGAAAAAGTTCAGCAAGCTAAAGTGACGAGTTTATCAGCTACCACGGTCCAATTTGAAATTACAGGACCGGCTTCTAGGGATAATCTACCAGTAAGGGCGTTTATTGTGCAATATAAAGAAGAGAAATCGCCTCAGTGGCAATATAACCGGACGTGGTCTGTAGGTATAAACAATATAATTAATTTGTAAATTAATCGAATTGCAATAATGTTATCCGAAACGATTATTATTATTATGATGATTATTATTATTATTATTATTATTATTATTATTATTATTATTATTATTCTTATTTCGATTTGTCTTATGTACAAACAAGGTTAGTGAAGTTTTCAGAACTACGTTCGAAAATTAACGCTCAGCTAACTGTTAACAACTGTGCACATAGAAAATAATCTAGTATCGATTGTAAAAAAGAAAATATAACTTCGCAAGTTGCGTAAATTTGAGTTTTGCAGGCTTATGCTTTGTTTTGAAAAGTTGCGAACTTAATTGAAACATAAATAACAGCTAAACGAGCTACATCAAATAATTTCTGTATTATTAAAGATACAATAAAATACTATAAGACTATCTTATAGGAGACCAAGGGGGACATCCGAATACAGAAAATTCATTTAAATTTCAATTGAATTTTTCTCAATATTTTTGTTATGTTAGAATATAAAATGAATACATGGTTGAATTCAGCAAAAATACTCTATCGAATGAGCAAATGGGTAAAAAATATATACCATTCCATTTAAAAAATATATAACTTGTGTTGTAACTTGAGCACCACTGGTTTAAAGAAATATTTCAATATGAATTCGGATGACCCCCTTGGTCTTTTGTAAGATTGTCTTAAGGTGGCTTTAGACGATCAAATATTTACGTCAATTTTTTTCAACTTCGTATTGTTCAATACGATTCCGAAACTTTACACGTTCAAATAAATTTGAACGTTCGATGTTCAAACCATTTGATCAAAAAAATCCAACTTAGGGCATGTTCTAAATATCAAGGTCATTTACTTCAAATTTTAGTTACTTCTAGGGATTATATTATCCTGGATTGTATGCGCTATATTTTGTAATGTTGGCATAAAGTCATTTTGACAAGATCCATCTTTGCACATCAAATGCACAAATCAAATATGTCAAATGTCAAGCCAAAATAAACATGAAATTATGTATATGTATTTAAAAATATCAGTGCTACCAATCTATATTTTCATTCTCTTAATATGGTATGCCTACTTGTAAGCAAAAAATGTTCATATAATTTGAACGTGTAAAATGGAACCATTTGATCAAAAATAATGTTGTAAACATATTGACAAATAAAAAGTTCTTTTTACCTTTATAGTATTTTATTGTATCTTTAATAATATAGAAATTATTTGAGGTAGGTCGTTTAGCTGTTACACCCTGTATCCGTGTGTTAAGTTGTTATGTTTAGAAAAGTTGCAACCTAAAAATATCCACATACTAACGAAAACACTTAATGAAAATGAATAATCTTCAACATTTTGGCTTATATAGCAAAAATCCATTATTTTTATATCACAAGATTATAACAAATTTAATTATATCGTATATGTAGAATTCGTTTGTTAATTTCTTATACATATAGCAATTCATTTGTTAATTTCGTATGTAGTATTTTATTCGCATTCATTAATTAATTTAACATACCCCAAGCGAGTTGAATGTTTCACTCGACATGCGCAGAAACTAAATCAACTAGATGGACTATTCGACTATTATTTAGTTGTTTGTCGCTTGTCGGCATTAAGATTAGTAGTGTTTTCCATATTTGACTTCACAAATTACACAAAACTCGAAATCGTTAAAATATGTTTTTAACTCTTATCACACCCCTTACTTTACTGAAATTTCAGTGTAAATTTTCGAACATAACCCTATTTGTGTTGCATTGTTCACATACCAGATATGTTAAAATTGGACAAAAGTAATTGCGAAGTCCAGTTTTTGAGGAATGTGATGCACTTTAACATACAAAAAAAATATAATGACAATTTTATCAATCATAAACTATTTTTAATCTTGCGCGGTGGTAAGCTTCAATAATCGGCTGAATTTATAAAAACGTCTAATTCATTAATAAATATTATATTTCATAATCTAATCCGATTCTTTTTTGTCTAGATTCTCCGTACATTCTGGAATACCTAGAACCAGAAAAGTCTTACGTCTTCCAATTCGCGGCGTTTAACGAGGTAGGTCTAGGACCTTTTGGAGCAAAGCTATTTGAAACCATGTCCCGGCGATCAGCGCCGAACGAACCAGCGATACTCAGCCAGCCTGTGGAAGGTGTGGTCATCTCTCCGTACCCAGATTTCTTCGAGCTACGATGGAAGATACCAGCTGATAATGGGGAGCCTATTTCATTATATGAAATCAAATTCTGTCCGGTAAGTTATTGTCATTATTTTCTAATGGTGTAGAAAATTAATTTTCTTTTATGCTTGTTTGCTATTGAACTACTGAAGGATTTTTGAAGGCCTTACGGTTTATATATATATATATATATATATATATATATATATATATATATATATAATCTTTCCTCTTCTACCCTTCGGGGTGTAGAGTTGTGTTTTCATATCATTACTTTCTAGTAAGTGTTTGCCAGGCCTTTTTGTTGGTGGCTAATGTCTTTGCCTCTTGTCTTGTAATGTTTATTTTTTGAAGCAGTCCATTTATGTGGTCATCCCATGTTTTTAGTGGCCTTCCTCTTGTTTTTCTTCCTTGTGGTTTTGCATTCCACACTTTTTTCACTTGCGAGTTGGGCTGTAGTCTCGTTATGTGTCCGAACCATTTTAACTGTTTCATGTGCATTGTCTCTGTAGCTGCTGTCAAATCCAATTTTTCTCTCGTTTGAGTATTTCTTATTCTGTCTAATTTTGTTATTCCTTCGATTCTTCTTAAGTATTTCATTTCTACAGCCTGCAGTTTGTTATTTTGTGCATTATTTGTTGTCCAAGTTTCACTTCCGTGCAGGAGCATTGGTAGATATGACGTTTTGTATATAGTGGTTTTTGTCTTTTTCGAGATATGTTTATTGTTAAGGAGTGACCTGTTGTGTGCTTGGAATATCTTGTTAGTTGCTTGAATTCTGCTATTTATTTCTTCATTATTTTTGCCGTTGCTCTCAATAATCGATCCTAAATACTTGAAGGAATTGACGTGTTCTATAGTGTTTCCATTTATGATTATGTTCATGTTCTGTTGGTTTTTTCTGGAGATTTTCATTGTTTTTGTTTTCGAGGTGTTGATCTTCATATTTATTTTACTTAATTCATTAGTCCAAATATTTACATTATGTTGTAGATCCTGTTCATTATTAGCGAATATAGCTAGGTCATCTGCGAAAGCGCATTCAGTTATATGTATCGGTTGTAGTTGGTAGTAGCCGATTTTGGTCTTCTTGATGTCTTTATGTACGTTCTTTGCTACTTCGTCGAGCAATGTAATGAAGAGAAGAGGGCTCAAAACTCCGCCTTGCCTCAATACCTGATTGTTGTTGAATTTGTCAGATTTCATATTGTTAGTTCTAACATAGTTCCTTGTGTTTTTATACAGGCTCTGGATTGCTCTAATTATTTTATTGTTTATTCCTCTTTTTTCTAAGATGTTCCATACTATTTCTCTCGGGACACGGTCAAATGCTTTCTCGAGGTCAATGTAGCATACGCAAACTTCCTTATCGTACAATATTGTTTTTTCCGAGATTTGTTTTATCGTAAATATATGATCGTTTATACATTTGCCCTTTCTGAATCCACTTTGTGAGTCTTCTAGGGTCCTTTCTAGCAGGGGTCTTAATTTATTCTCTAGAATTATTTCGTATATTTTGGTAGTAGTACACAGTAAAGAAATTCCTCTATAGTTACTGCAATTCCGATTATCTTCTTTCTTGTGGAGGGGGTGGATCACCGCTATTTCCCAATCTTTAGGTATTGTGCCTTTTTCCCATATTAGGTTGATAAGTAAGTGCAATAATTTTAGACCTTCTTCACCCATGTTTTTTAGGAGTTCAGGTTTTATATCATCGTGTTCTGCGGCTTTTCCGTTTTTCAATCTTTTAATTGCTGTTACTACTTCTTCTGTAGTTATTTCTTCTGCATGATCATCCTCCTGTGCAGTAGTATTTTCGTTTCTTTCTGTGTTATCTAGTTCCGAGTTACTGGTTTTGGCTTCTAGTAGGTTTTCAAAGTATTTTTTCCATCTTTCCATTATTTTCCTGTTTTCCGTTAAAATTGTCCCATTTTCGTCTTTGATTTGTTTTAATTGCACTGTTTTGACTTTCCTGGTATTTTTAATTATATGATAAAACAACTTTTGGTTTTCTTTATAGTTGCACTCCATTTGTTTTCCAAAGTCTTCCCACGTCTTTGCCTTTGCTTCTCTAACCATCTCTTTGACTTTTCTTCTTTGCTCTTTATATTTGTCATAGTCGTGTTGATTTTTTATACTTAAATACTGCTTCCATTTTTCTTTTTTGGCATTAATTTCTTGTTTTATTTCATCGCTCCGCCAGTAAGTTTGTTTTTTGTATGTATTAGAGATTTTTGTACCGCATGTTTCTCTAGCTGCCCGAAGTAGTGTATTTTTAAATATCTTCCACATTTGTTCTATGTTTTCAGTGTCCGGATTGTCAATTCCGGATAGAATTTGCGCAATGTTTTCTTGGTATTGTTGTTGTGTTACTTCATCCTTTAATTTATGTATTTTAATTATTTCTTTTGATATCTTACGTTCCTTGTTGACTTTGCGTTTTGAGTTGGCTGTTGTTATATTAAATTTTGCTTTAACTAGGTAGTGGTCACTCCCTATTTCGTAACCCCTCATCGTTCTTACGTCTTGAATCATCGTTCTGTGTGTTCTACTGATTAGAAAATAGTCAATGATAGATTTTTCATTTCTTGAAGGCTGGCATCTTGTATACTTGTGTATGTTTTTGTGTTTGAATGTGGTATTTGTAATGAGCAGATCATTGATGATACAGAAATCTATCAATCGTTTACCATTATTATTTATGTGTGCTTCACCGTGTGGGCCCATGATGTACTCTATGCCTCTGCAATTGTTGCCTACTCTTGCGTTAAAGTCCCCTAATAAGCATACTGGTTCGTCTAACTTGGTGAATATGTCTTGAAGTTCTTCCCAGAAGTTGTCTTTGTCTATTGAGTTTTCGTTTTCATTGGGAGCATATACAATTATTAGGTTTAGTTTAATTTCTTCTATCTCTATTTTGACTACCATTATTCTCTCCGAGCAATATTTCCATTCCAATATTGATTGTGTAAATGTATTTTTAATAATACACCCCACTCCTCCTGGGCTTCTTTGATTTACTTCAACCCCGCTATATAATAAAATATGATTCCCATTAAATTTTAATTGTCCATTCCCTTTCTTTTTTGTTTCCGTAATTGCTAAAATACTTAAACCCGGTTTTTCAAATTCTTCCGCTAATTCTATTTCCTTCCCATTTATACTACATATATTTCACGTTCCCATGCTTAATCTTACCCTATTTAATTGCCCATTTGTGTTACTCTTGTCATGTAGTATACCTATTAGTTTTTTGAATAGGTATCCATTACTTCTGTTACTCCATTAATTTTATCATCCCAGACGAAAGTTTTGCCATTAATGTGTAACTTTTGGTAGCCAATTTTGACGGTTTCATTTCTTATTCTTGCTTCTTTCCCGATTGTCTTTATTGCAGCTTGGATTCGTTGTTCTTCTTTGGTTAGATGGTTGTCGATATAAACAGGTGTATCATTATCCTTCAGTTTATTTTTGTTCTTCATCACTGTTATTTTGTCTTTCCAACTGTTCCATTTGATTATGTGTAATACTCCTTTTGTAGTTTTGATTTCGGCTGCGTCTTTGATCTTTACCATTATTTGTAATTTATTATTGATATATGCCTGTAACTCTTTTGAAATGTTGTCAGTATTAGGTGTGAATCCTTTGATTATTGTGTTGTTTCTCCTTCTGTCTCTTTCCTGTTTTTCTACTTTATTTTCAAGGTTTTTTATAGCATTGTATAACTCCTCTTTTTCTTGGGTCCATTTATCTTCTTTATCTTGCAAATTTATTTGGATCGTTTTGATTTCCTCCCGGAGTTGTCGTATTTCTTCATTATTTGATTTTAATTCCGCTAATATTTCGGAAAGTGTTTTCCTAAATTCCTCCATACTTTCCACTTTTGGGTCTTCCGTTGCCGGGGTGGTCCTTTTTATTTTATTATTTATTTTTTCTTGATTTCCGCGTCGTTTTCTACATCCACTCATTTAAGCTGTAACTTGTTGGTACGCCACTGTATTTCTGTAGAATGCTTGTACAAGGTCACTTTTAAATTAAAAAATTAAATTTATTAAAATTTTGTCTTAAATGTTACACTTTTGTGTTTTATTAGTTCACTTTTCATTTGCTTAATTGGTTTACAGCCACTACACTCGGTTTTTCATAGGCCTCACGCACTTTTACATAAGATAACTTCCAAAATACTGGATTAAACTATCACTGCAAAAAGCACGTCTAGTCTGGATGCCGGCTAACTTCGAACTCGTTTTTTTTGTATAATTATTTTAAGCCGTTAACTATTGCATTCCTATAACTTGATCTAAAATGGGGTCCTACATTATAGTAAGAAATAGATCATATTACCATCTCAATACGCATGCTCAGAATGCACCAATCATATGCTTGGGAGTACAGCCAATGTTATCTTAAGGGAAAAATTGTGTTTTTGAGGTAAAATATTATTTTAACTAAACGTAAATGAACGATTTTTTTTTCATACAAGTTTGTTTTCATGTTTAACTATGTTTAACTATTGGATTCTTAAAATAAACATTAAAATTAAAAATTTTAAGCGCCTGTTTTTTTTTTCACTGACATAACTTCAAGCTTATGTTTTGTCGTTGTAATTCTTTTGTGAAGAGCGAAATATATTTTTTTAATTAAACCTTGTGATTTAAATTCATTGATTAAAAAGGAATATCTTTTCTCTTTTTCCTAAGAATTGTAAAGAGAAAAAAAGTTAGTATTAGTAACTTAATTGAAAAAGTTAAAAAAATAGTTTGTTACCTTAGCACACTTTTTTCATATCACAAATCGGCCGGCAGGGGCGCTATAATAATTAATATGGTCTATGGACCCATTTAGTGATGACATAGGCCAGGTTTCCAAACAAGAAAATTGCTGCCGTCTTGGTAATGGTTGCTTATTATTTAAAATTGATGATTATTGGGATTTTCAAGTATCAAGAAGTGGCGCTGATCGCATTAAACAATGGTATACTTTTTGTTGACATTTGTAAACGCAGCATTACTTTCAATTGTGTTTCTTTAGTTTTCATATTATTTTCTCGTTTATTAGTATTTTTATTTATAATTCAAGTAAGTATAATAGAGTTTTTGTAGTCGTATAGTTGTAGTTTCTTGTAAATGTCAAATGTGTACCACTGTATGTAGTTCTAATATTCGCCGATAGTTAGCGTTTTCTTATTTGAAAATTCCAATAGCGAACGTTGAACTTATAAGTTCTTAAAATTTCCAAAAAAACCCAAATCTGAATTATACGTGGATAAACTTAGTCAGGTTTGTATTTATTTGCAATAGAACAAAACTTTATAACGTGTTTCTGAGCCATTTCAATATCAAACAAACTTATGGGTTATGAGCGCCAAACGTCAAATTCTGGTCTAGCATAGCAACCGCCTTAGCAACGAAGACGCCATTTACTTGTTTGGAAACCTTCGTAACGTCACGCTAAACGTTAGAATAAGGGTCATTTGTATTAAAAGTAGTTTTTAAAATATTCGAGTTTTTAATGCCCTCAACTTATACTTTATTCCAAATTCTTACTATTGTTTTTTTTTTAATCCAGAACCATTTCCGTGTAAATGTATGTATGTAGATAATAACGATGTAACAAAAGTAAATCAAGTAAATACATGTTTGAATTTGTGAAAGAAACCACTTGCATTTATATGAAAATGAAAGATATACAGTGTGGCTAGAAAGATTTAGGAATGATTTTCTGTAGCGCCAAATAACATCGCCATCTATGAATTGGCAACCAAATTATTTTTGAATAACCTTCATCAACATCCCCCTAAAATTTTATTAATATTGGTTCTGTACAGTTATCGAATGGATGTATTTTGTAGACCTCTTGATCTGCCTCGTTTTTATGCATCCGTCGAACAGCGGTTCACAAGCAAATTTTGTATTCGTTTGTGCAACCAACCGTTTGCTTTCATCTAAAAAGCATTTGGGAATGCTTCATTGACTCGTTGCAACGTTTTTGGCTGGCAAAAGCTATTTCGCGACGAGCGAGATGAAAACAAAGATGACCCAAAGAGTGACCGCCTCGCATCAAGCAGAAACGCCGAAAATATCGTAGCAGTTTGACAACTGTTGGTTTTCGATCGACGTGTTATTAAAACGGTGGTACAGAAATTGAACATTGACAAAGAAATAGCTGAATTGACTATTGTCGAAGATTTAAAGAAAAAAAAATGTGTACGCGGACGATAACACTTCAGCCTACAAAGCAACAGTTGTGCGTCTATTTCTGTCGTCCAAAAATGTCACTGTGTTGCATCATCCTCCGTATGCTTCTGATTTGGGCCCGGCTGACTATTTTCCTTCCCCAAAATAAAATTGAAGCTGAAAGGGAACCGTTACGATGATTATTACACTCTTAAACCATCGTCACGAAGGTATTGAACAGCATCTCAGTTTTATCCCAGAACGCCGTGAATGGACTGGAGAACCGCTCCAACCGCTGTGTGGATTTAGAAGGAATATACAGAGTGTTCATTTTTAAGTAGCTCTCGAGAAGTATAATAGATACGAGGTTGGTTAAATTAGCGAAAAATCTCTATTTTACAGGAGTATTTCAATGATAACAAAAATAAAATTTCAACCAGTGGTTATCAAAGTATAGATACTAACATTTTTATTTTAAATGGAAACATATACTTTTTATTTGTTCATTCAATAGAACTCTTTGTTCTGAATCCAACGATATAAAATTTTCATAACCTTACATTACAAAATTTTTGAGAAAAATATGTTTTGAATTAATTCCCCCAAAATATGATATTAATAAGAGTGCCATGACTTAAAAAAGTGAGTATATTTTAAAAAATCTGATGTGGCCAGCACATTACCTTCCGTCAGTTCTATGTATTTTGTATAAATGTCATACAGAAAGTTCCTTGCAAAAGATTATATTTCTTGTACATTACCTTAAGGCAGTTGTATGTATTTTGTACTAATTCCATACAGAAAGTTTTTAACAAAAGATCTTATATTTCCAGTAAAATTATAACATAAACACACTGTCAACTGCACTTGACACTGACACCTTTCAATCAGAATTTTCTTAATGTAGCAGCTGTTTCCAGAGTTATAGCAAAGCTGACTAATATATATGATATTTAATTTCTTTATAATTTTTTAACTCTATGTCCATTTAATATGAAGTATAAAATGTATTCAAATCGTACAGAGAATAAATAATTCTTTAATATTTATAATAACATTATATGTGAAAAAATGATATTTAACATCGTTTTTTCAAGAAAAACTGTTAAAATCTTCAAATGAGCGTACTTCCGGTTGACCAATTATAACCAAAATCTAATCAGCTCTTCACATGGATGTAACGAAGAGGAATACGAAAGAATTATAATTTTTGGAATTGTATTACTAGAGTTATCGCATTAGAAAAATTTGTCACACACAGACACACACACACACACACACACACACACACACACACACACACACACACACACACACACACATACATACACACACACACACATACAGACATCATCGTAAAAATAGTAAAATCGGATTCTAGGGACCCTAAAACGTGCTTATTCATCAAAAACTCACCACCGAATTTTTTGACCAAAGACAATACCTTCCTTACCTAAAGGTGACAGAAGGTAAAAAGAACTTTTCGTCGTGTGTGAATTGATTTATTTTTATTATAAATAATATGAAGAGGGCAATTTCTCATTTGACAGAAGTAAACAAAATATTCATTTTTTACAATCATGGCATTCTTCTTACTAACATACTTCGTGGGAGTGATTCAAAACTATATAAATTACTTTCTCAAAAATTTTGTTATGTAAGTTTATGAAAATTGTATATCATAGGATTCAGAATAAAAAGCTCTATTGAATGAGCAAATATAAAAAAGTTGGTATCCACATTTTGAAAACCACTGATTGAATTTTTTTTCAGTTTATCATTGAAATACCCCTGTAAAATATAGATTCTTTGCTAATTTAACCAACTTCATATCTCTTAAAGTTCTCGGAGTAGCAATGGTAGCCACTTAAAAATTAACACCAGTATATTGAAGAATAAATTGTGAATTTGAAGATATAACGGCTTTTGGTTTATTTATAAGGGAAGTCCTAAAACTTTATAGCCACACTTCGTATGTTGATTGACATAGGCTCCCAATCAATCAATCAGAAATTGTATTAATATATATATATATATATATATACCGTGTGTCTGTCTTAAAGGTGTACATAGGAGATTAACATGGGAAATCAGATTTTTGCAATTTCCTGCTCCCCTAATTATTTTAAGCAAAAACGCGTCAAATAAAAGTTTTAGGGCATAAAATTCTGCATCTAAATCAATAAACAGAATTACCTTCACATGCTTCGTAACGACAGAAATTAATTATGAAAATGTCGAAAATTACGTTGAAAATATCGACAGCCATGGAATTGAACAAAAAATAAATAAATGCTTGACGTTTTATCTGTCACAACGTAAGTTAACTTATTTGACGTTTCTGACATTTGTCAAGCATTTATTTATTTTTTGTTCAATTCCATGGCTGTCGATATTTTCAGCGTAATTTTTATTTGACGCGTTTTTGCTTAAAATAATTAGGCGAGCAGGAAATTGCAAAAAACTGCTTCCCCATGTTAATCTCCTATGTACACCTTTAAGATAGACACACGGTATATATATATATATATATATATATATATATATATATATATATATATATATATATATATATATATATATATATATATTTAAATGCTTCATATTCATGCATTTATAAATACATAAATCAAAATCGAATAATATTGCTCATTTGAATTGAGTTGTTTATTCGCTAATTCTATGTAGTTTCTATGGATATTTATTTATTTTATTTCTACGCCGTAGAAATGAAACTTCTGCCTTGTGAATCAAGTCACAAAAATGCCATTTCTGCGACGTTTGAAGAAAAACTCTTTACTGTTTTATGTAAATACATAAATAAAATATTTCAACACGGCGTATTACCCATTGCTTGATGTGCCAATCTGCTTTGTACACAGATTTCGGTAATTATGATGACTGATTTAGGTGTAGAATTTATTGTCACTAATAATATAACAAGAGGGTGAGAATAAATTGAAAATAATTTGACAAATTTTTCGAAAACTTGTTGCCACGCAAAGTTGCTATTGCCAAATGGATCTGGATCTAATTTAGCGAACTCTCGAATTATATTTAATTTGATTATTTTTTTGATCCACAAGTTTCAAACAACGGAATATTGTAACGCTATCTACTATTGAAATTAACTAACTTCATTCATTTACTTGACTCAGTTGATAAGTTTATTTTGACTAGAACACACTTTGACAATGCAAAATAAATAATCAAATTTTTGGTTTCATGATCAGAAAGGCACAAAATTGATCTTTTTTGCTCATTTTACTTATGTGTTGATTACTATCAGACCTTGTCAACAAAAACAAAAGCTACAGATATTAGTCCCGAGAGAGCTTTATTCTCATTATTATAATGAGTAGATTGGTTAAAACGCAGACGCGTGACAAAATGGAACATTTCATTGGTTGTAAGTAATGTCAAAAAATAATCTACAACATTTATTTGAAAAGTTTTTATCTAAAATTAATTGGTAACTTTTGCGCAAAACTGATATGTTATACGCCTATGGACCGCTTTTTATTTAACACTCTGTATATTGGTCAATGTATAGTGTAAAATATTCTGCAAGTCAATATTAGAATTTCATAATCTTTCTGTTCATAGGTTCGCCGCGTGAACGGCAACTGGATGACCTCCTCCGATGGTTGCAACACGATCGAGCGGACCGGAAACGATAACCCCGAATGCCGGATCAGTCCGCTAGAGTCCGACACTCACTACAAAGTGGAGCTGCGCGCGCACGTCATCGGCTACAGCACACCGGCTGAACTCATCGTGAAGACGGCCCGCGGTGAGCACTACAACCGTTATTACAATGCGTGCAGTGTATGTGCCAGTAATGCGGAACTACTGCTAGGAGTTATCGTGCTCAGTTTTCTTAGTTGGGTTAGAATGCACTGATGAATTGGTACTTTTGACGGGAAAGTTAAACTTAAGATATTGAAAATTGGGACACTATCTGGGGAAATTTTACATTATTAGGACACAGTCCACTAAAAATAAAAGGCATTAAATAAATATTATTTTTAAGTTCATTAACAAGAAAAACTTATGACAATAATCGCATTGATATTAAATTTATAATTTTCTTTTTCCTCATCCATATTCATAATTGCAATTATTCAAGTATTCCTGTTTTTTACAATTAGATTTCGAAAATTATCTTCTGAAACACACCATTGCTAACATCTATATCTGTCTACTTACACGTCGAACGTCCAAACAAACACACACCGTCAACCTCACCAACATATTTACGTTTATCGTATATCTTCTAAAAATAACTGTAAAATTGGTAATTTTAAATTAATAATGTTGTTTATTTCGTTCCGTGTGCTAAAAGAGTCCTAAGTCATGCTGCTATTAGCAACATAAGGTAGATAGTAACTATGCATGATCCACTCTGAAGTATGTGTTAAGTGCACAAAAAAAAAACTGTAAATCGAAATTTTGACATAATACATGTGTAGCATTTCATCTCGTTGCGATATTGTCAATTTAAAAAATGTTTAAAATTTAAGTTGCGTTGCTGTGGATATATGACAAAAAAGTACACATCTCGGCTAACTGACCTCGTGGGCTAAGACTGTATCATATATAATTATTTACTAATAGGGTTTTCCATATTTTTTTATTTTTATGAAAATATTAGAACCCTATTTTTTTTATTTTGCACAAAAATTAATACAATTGGAGAAAAATGCAACAGAGTTTTGCATTGTGCCATGCCGTCACCGCGTGACGTAATCGACCCAGCAAGAGAGAACGCTTGATATCTAATGAAATAGAAACAGTTGACACAGCTGTAGGTGCGTTCGGTAAATTAATAAGAGTTGGAATATGTACGGAGCGGTGTTAGAGTGGAGCAGGAGCAGCGCTAGAGTTGGAGTGTATCGAGGAAACAAGGTACACTCCATTATTTATGATAACCGAACGATTGGAGTTAAAATTGTTGGAACATTATACAAAAAAAATACGATGCTACATTTCTTAATAATGGAAGTAAGCACCATTGTTAAACGATTTTGTTCTTTTAATATAGTTTACTTTAAAGAATTATTTTTTTTACCCCCCACCTACGGGCTTGGGGATAAAACTGTTTACGTCATATTGTTGTATGTCATTGTTGGAACATTATATAAAAAAATTACGATGCTACATTTCTTAATAATGGAAGTAAGCATCATTGTTAAACGATTTTGATCTTTTAATATAGTTTACTTTGAAGAATTATTTTTTTACCCCCACCTACGGGCTAGGGGATAAAACTGTTTACGTCATATTCTTGTATGCCATTGTTGGAACATTATATAAAAAAATTGCGATGCTACATTTCTTAATAATGGAAGTAAGCACCATTGTTAAACGATTTTGTTCTTTTAATATAGTTTACTTTAAAGAATTTTTTTTTACCCCCCACCTACGGGCTAGGGGATAAAACTGTTTACGTCATATTGTTGTATGCCATTTTTGGAACATTATATAAAAAAATTACGCTGCTACATTTCTTAATAATGGAAGTAAGCACCATTGTCAAACGATTTTGATCTTTTAATATAGTTTACTTTGAAGAATTATTTTTTTACCCCCACCTACGGGCTAGGGGATAAAACTATTTACGTCATATTGTTGTATGTCATTGTTGGAACATTATATAAAAAAATTACGATGCTACATTTCTTAATAATGGAAGTAAGCACCATTGTTAAACGATTTTGTTCTTTTAATATAGTTTACTTTAAAGAATTATTTTTTTTACCCCCACCTACGGGCTGGGGGATAAAACTGTTTACGTCATATTGTTGTATGTCATTGTTGGAACATTATATAAAAACATTACAATGCTACATTTCGTAATAATGGAAGTAAGCACCATTGTTAAACGATTTTGTTCTTTTAATATAGTTTACTTTAAAGAATTATTTTTTTTTACCTCCACCTACGGGCTAGGGGATAAAACTGTTTACATCATATTGTTGTATGCTATTGTTGGAACATTATATAAAAAAATTGCGATGCTACATTTCTTAATAATGGAAGTAAGCACCATTGTTAAACGATTTTGTTCTTTTAATATAGTTTACTTTAAAGAATTATTTTTTTTACCCCCACCTACGGGCTAGGGGATAAAACTGTTTACGTCATATTGTTGTATGTCATTGTTGGAACATTATATAAAAAATTGCGATGCTACATTTCTTAATATGGAAGTAAGCACCATTGTTATAGGTCTTTCCATCTGAAGAGACACCTGGCCTGCGTGTAGAGGCGGTGCTTATATGATATACTACACAACCTACCAAAGCGGTGAGAGCACTGAAGTACCTATATTGCAAGCCACCCGTTAAATACACTGTAATACGCTATTTCATTCATAAATGAACAGTTTTTAGTTTATAATTTTCTAAATGTAAACGTTATTAAATATTAATAAATTTTCATTTAAATTATGTTATTGACAGTATTATTTAAATATTCATGAAAATGCTAAAAAGTTGAAATATATTTTATTAAATCGATATATCACATATTATAAACAAACAAGAAACAATAACAAAAACAAATATACCGCGAAAACAAACAAAAAACAATAACAATGTGAAACAAGTAACAAAACGAGTAGGTCAAATGTCAAAATGCAGAACAGAGCGCGATGTGAATCCAAGCGATGTCAACATCTAAATGAGGAAAATTGAAACTGATGTTACGCAGAACAGAGAGTAGCGTAGTATTCCTTGTTACTCATATTTGCCTCTCTTTTTAAGACGCAAATGGGTACTTCGCGCAGGTGTCTCTTCAGATGGAAAGACCTATAGGCTAGCACTGTGCTAGCACTGGATTAGCCTAATACCGTTTTTGTTTCGAGAATTCGGGGTTAGGCTAAATTTTAATACAGTGTTAAGGCGGTGCTTGCTAACACTCATTTTGGTGTTAAGCTAATACCCTTTCGAGAATTCGGCTGTTAGATTATTTATTTAAACAATATATAGCTCACTTATTTATTTATATAACTATATTTATTTATGTTTACGACTTGTCGACTATCTGTTTATATCACCAACAATTTAACATGCGACGCTAATTTATATCAGACTGTCCAATGCATTCGCTAGCAGTGTTTATATACTCCGGCATTTGTATTCGAGAAATGTCTACAGCACTATTCTAGATAAAAACTCAAACACAATAGATTTCATCAACCGCGTAATTAAGCAGGTTCGGACAAGTCGGTTGCGTCATCGCTAAAAATAGACACACGCTCGTCCCTGCGCGGCTGCGACAGCGACGGCGGGCGCTGCACATTACAGTAATATCGGTTACTTAAACTAGCGCTGATATGAGCGCTATCTACTGAATCGGTTAAATGAAACAGAGTATAGTAATGGTAGGGAGGACAAAAATTATCATTAGAATTATTTATAATTTTGTATATTGGAAGCATATCGTTTCTAAGTCTGCTGCAATTTTCATTGAGAATTTAAAAGTATGTATATATGAACATTTTTTTCTGTACATACTCACATTACATTAGTGACCTTAATACATACGTAATGTGGTCACTGACATAATATATTTATCTACTGGACGACTACTTTGATGGTGCTGCGTTAACAGAGCATTGATATTTCTTAATGAATTTTGTACATAGATATTATTTTACTTTATTATGAATTTTCATATGCCTGGATAGATTGCTACTTTTTGTAAATAGTTTATTACATATTGCACAATTGTAGTCTTTTATCTCACTATGAATTTTCATGTGGTCTGCTAAATGAGAATTTTTTTTTAATGTTTTATTACATGTTGGACACTTATATGCTCTTATATCTGTATGAATATTTTTTATATGATTACTTAGATTACTGTTACTTTTAAATAGTTTATTGCATATTGTACACTTATATTCTTTTATATCACTGTGAATTTTCATATGCTGGAACAGATTACTACTTTGTGTAAATAGTTTATTACATATTGCACACTTAAAATCTTTGATTCCATTATGAATTTTCATATGTTTATATAGATTACTACTTTGTATAAATTGTTTATTGCACATTGTACACTTGTAGTCTTTGATTCCACTATGAATTTTCATATGGCCTTTTAAATGGGAGTTTTTTAAAAATGTTTTATTACATGTTGGACACTTATATGCTCTTATTTCAGTATGAATATTTTTTATATGATCAATTTTATAAATATCATTATTTGTTGTGATTGGGCTGGCACAAGCTTTCTCAATCTGGTTACCGCTATCAGTAGTACATTCCTCCTTTACACTATGCAATACATTTTCATACAATTCATCGTCCATGGAAGTTTCTTCAAATGATTCTTCTTTGATATAAACCTCTTCAAATTTCTGATAATTAGTTGTTGAATGTTCCATGATCTCCATGTTGCTCCCCGTGATTGCTTTTTTATATTAATTAACGTGTACATTCGTTAAACAAGGGGAACTGATTCACATAAGTATTCTTTCAAACTTGATGATAATCTGAAATATAAATTTTTCTTTTCTACTTTGTTTCGAATTGTGATGCTTACATTATATTGTTACTATCAGTACCTATTATTTTTCTTTCATTTATGTGTACAGGTTAGAAATTATAATACAGTCACAAACTTATGAATAGTAGCGCAGAGTGCAGACTTATTCAAAATAATGAAATAATACTTTGTTGTTCAAAATTATTGTATTCATCAAAACTATTGGAAACGCTGTCTAAACAAAGCAACTACTTTGACAACTCCACAACTCACTAGTCAGGTCACAGGTCATAGATCTTATAGTAACTTGTGTAAAGCACTATAAGATATATGTCACTAGTATACAACATTCCTTAAATAGTATTACAATGTACAATGTACAATGTACAATGTAACAGATGGCAGTGTAGTATAAAGGTTGATTTACTTATGTAGCGACTCATATAATCTCCATCTTTTCATTTTCAAACTATATTTCGTTTTATGAAAGAAATAACTAATGTCGATTGAGAGGGGAACACGCATTGTTTCTTAATGTACAGAGTGTCTCATTTTCTATGTTTTTTTAAGGTATCTCGGGTAATATTAATGATACAGCAAAACCGTTTGCACATTGCAGGGTCAACTTTTCGAGAAAAGTTTAATAGTCACCACAGGAATTTTCGATCTTCTTTTGTTTCTGAGCTACAGGCAAAAGTTGTTTTTTGCTCATTTTGATATATCATATTATTTTCATTTATTTTTGAGTCAGTTGCACGTGTATAATTGCTCTCTGTTTAAAGTTCTCTTTTGTGGAGTATTTTATAGTTATTTTATTTCAAAAACTGTATCAAAGTATACATAATTTTTTTGTGGTTATCTCTGTGGAAGTGATTTTGTGCTCCAGTATATATATATTTTAAGGAAATAGGTTAAAAGCCTTTTTCATAAAACAAATTTTTTATACAAGTTTCTACTTAACTTAAGTGTTAAATCTCTACCATGTCTCGCCAGTGCAGTGCGTGTAAACGGGGCATCAACCCGAAGTATCCCGGAGTAGAATGTGCGGAATGTGATAAATCTTTTCATACTCTGTGTGTGGGTATCACTGATGAACAGTTCAAACTTTTTAAAGATTTATCAACGTTATGGTTTTGCTCATCTTGCCGTAAGTGCCGTCCAAAATCCACCAAGGCAGCTACCGTGGAATCTGCAAGTGTCGACGCCAGTGTTTCGCCTGACTTTCGCACCATACTCAGCAAATTTGAACAGCGCATGAACGATAAGTTTGAAACTTTATTAAATTCTGTAACTTTTTGTAGTGATAAAATCACTGACTTTGAATTAAATTTAAAAGATATAAATAATAAATTGAAAATATTTGATGAACTTAAACGTGAAAATGATATATTAAAAACTGAAGTAAAAAATTTAAATCAGAAAATTGAAAATCTGGAACAATACTCCAAATTGAATAATTTAATTATTAATAATATCCCGGAAAAAAATGGGGAAAATATTGATAATATAATTTGTAATGTAGGTGAAAAAATTGGTGTAAAGGTTTCTAAAAATGATATTGACGCAGCTCATAGACTACAATATAACAAATCAAAAAAATGGTAAACCACGAAATGTTGTAGTAAAATTTATATCTCGTCGTGTTAAGGATGATTTTCTCTCTGCAGCGAGAAAAAATAGAAATTTAACATCTGCAAGTATAAATATTGAAGGGCAAGACAGTAAAATTTATATAAATGAGCATTTAGGGTTTAAAAACTCATTAATTTTTAGAACAGCTTTAAATGATCTAAAACCTAAAGGTTTCAGCTATATCTGGTCAAAGAACTGTAAAGTATTTGCCAGAAAAACCGATACATCAAAGATTCACTATTTAAGTGATATTACTGATATCTCTAAGCTACAGTAATCATGTTTTGATATATTTTTCGTTTTTTTGTTCCTTATGTAAATGGGCATTTCTGTATATTATCAAAACGTTCGGGGTTTACGAACTAAAACAAATACTTTTAGTATTAATACTCACTTATGTAGTTTCGATATTATTTGTCTAACAGAAACTTTCTTAAATTCATCTGTTTACAATAATGAATTATTTCCATCCACTTACAATGTAGTAAGGAGAGACAGATCTAGCACTTCATGTTTAAAAAGTGATGGTGGTGGTGCGTTAATTGCGGTTCGATCTTGTTTAAATTATATTGAAAGACCTGAATGGATTAGTGATGCCGAAGACCTCTGGATTTCATTAATTAACAATAATAACAATAAACAATATTTGCATATTTGTTGTGTTTATTTACCACCAGATGATCATGTGTCAATGTCTAATTTTCTAAGTAAACTATCAGATATTGTAGACTCAGTACCTGATGATAATTTTTTGATTATTGGTGATTTTAATTTACCCCATTTGCAATGGGCCCCTAATAATATCCATAATGCTCTTAAGCCTTTAAACACTTATAATTTGTCTTCATCGAATTTTGTTGATTGTATTTCATATTGTAATATTTATCAGTTTAATCATGTCCGTAATACAAACAACAGAATTTTAGATTTGGTTATTTCCAACTTCGACAATGTTGAAGTTTTATCATCCCAATCACCATTAAGTAAAGTAGATGTACATCATCCTCCAATTGAGATCTACCTTAGATTTGATAGTTTATCTCCGATGACAAGTTGCCATCGTAAAATTTTCTTACATAAATCAGCTGATTACTATACAATTAATCAAAAACTACTTGAAATTAATTGGGACCAACTTTTTAATGGTTTAGATATTGACAGCATGGTAAATGAATTTTATAATATATTGTATACTGTTATAAATAAATATGTTCCAGTAAAATATAATTTTCATGGTGCGTATCCTGTTTGGTATACTGGACGACTTATCAAGCTTATTAAAGAAAAAAGTAAAGCACATGCCAAATATAAACAGTATAATTCGCAAATGCACTACAACAAATTTTCAGTATTAAGAACAGCTGTCAAATTTGAAATTAGAAGATGCTATGACATTTACATTAAGAATATAGAAAATTCTATACCGCATAATACAAAAAAATTCTGGTCATATGTTTCTTCTAAAAAATGTTCAAACAGTATACCTAACACGATGTGCTATGAAAATTCAACAGCAAGCAATGGAAGTGATATTTGTAATTTGTTTTCTGACTATTTTAAATCCGTATTCATTGAGGAAAATAGTAAAAATAATAATAACAATCAATCGACCCGAGTACAGAAAGATTTTATTGGAGCCAATATATTTTTTAACGAGTATGAGGTTCTAGATATTTTATTACAGCTCGATGTAAATAAAAGTGCTGGGCCAGACGATATCCCGAGTGTATTTATTAAAAACTGTTCCTATTCTCTCTGTTATCCTCTCATGTTAATTTTTAATAAATCATTAGATGCAGGTTATTTTCCTAATGAATGGAAGAAAGCCTATGTTGTCCCAGTCTTTAAAGATGGTACTAAAAATCAAATAATAAATTATAGACCGATTTCAAAACTAGATATCTTCGAAAAAGTATTTGAAAAGCTTGTATATAAAATCTTATTTTCTTTAGTAAAAAGCTATATTATTCCTCAGCAACATGGTTTTTATCCAGGTAGATCTGTGGAAACGAATCTTCTTACGTACAGCGAATATATACTGAAGTCTATGGATGAACGTAGTCAGGTTGATTCCATATACACCGACTTCAGTAAAGCATTTGATAAAATCAATCACACTTTGCTCTTATAAAAACTTTCTGATCTCGGTGTATGCGGAAGTCTCCTCGACTGGTTTAAGTCCTATTTAACAGGAAGAAGTCAGCGAGTTACAATAAATGGATTTCTGTCAAATGAAATTATAATTCCATCAGGGGTTCCTCAGGCATCTCATTTGGGACCACTTTTGTTTAATATTTTTATTAATGATATTTCTCGTTGTTTCAAATTTTGCAAATTTTTATTATATGCTGATGATCTAAAAATGTTTCATTCTGTTAACGATACCATAGATTGCATAGCAATACAAGAAGATCTTAATCGTTTTCAGCAATATACTAAAGATAACAAACTATCCTTAAATATAAAAAAATGTTGTCAAATTACTTTTTCGAGGAATAGGAATAATGTCAACTTCATTTACACTTTCTCTAATGATGCAATTACACCTGTGTCAGAAGTTAAAGATTTGGGACTAATCATAGATAAAAAATTTATTCTTGATCTTCATGTCGACTCTATAACGAAAAAAGCTTATAGAATGTTAGGTTTTCTAATTAGAACATCTGAAAACTTCAAGAACCCAAAGACTTTAAAAATCTTGTATTTCACCTTGGTACGAAGTCAGTTAGAATTCGCAACAGTTTGTTGGTCTCCCCAGTATACAATATATATCAAACGAATTGAGCGTATTCAGGAGAAATTTGTTAAATTTATGAATTACAAGTTTCCCAATTATAATAGTATATTAAAGAACGTGTTTTATAAGACACGTTTTTTTTGCACGCGTCAAAATTTAGAAAACGAGCGTTAGCGAGTTTTCTAATTGACAAGTGCGAAAGAAAGTCTTATAAAATGAGTTCTTTATACTATTTTTTATATTTTGCGCCTTCTACAAACTAAAATATTTTAAAAAACTGTTAATATTAAACCGAGTTGATTTAGGGAAATTTGTAAGTGAAATGTTGTAGTTGGTAACATGGAATTGACCACATTCAATTATTATTTGAAAGTTCATGTCATTTCAATATTTACGAACAAATTTTAGTGAATTTAGTGTAATCATGGAAGATGAAATCAGTTGCACTCCGCCTGAGCTACGTAATATAGCTCAGGCTACAGTAAATAATCTACTTCCTAAAAAAATCGCGCGAGATTTATGAGAAAGAATTTGCAAATTTTGACACATGGTGTAAAGAAAATAATGTCAAAGGCATAACAGAGAATGTTTTGATTGCTTATTTTGAAATGCAAAGTAAGACGAAAATATGTATTATTATTATATTCATTAAATAAAGTGATTTATTAAGTAAAAGAAATTTGGAGGTTATATTGAAATTTCGTATCTTCCAGGTTTGACGTTTGACAATTTAACCCTTTCAGCCTCAGTGTACAGGAAATTTTTATTTTTTCTTATATTTGAACTAAAAATTGCTTTAAAATTAATTAAAAATAATTTTCTATCGTTCAAAGGTTCAATCTACAAATTTTTAGTGCTACTAAGTCCATCTATGTGGACTAATTCGAACATTATATTAACATTTACTTACTCAATTTGTGATTATATATGTACATTTTCATGTAAATAATCTTTCCTAAATAAAATAAAAAAATAATATCGACATTATATTATTAAAATGAATTGTCAATTAACTAAAAATAAATTAGGTAAAAATGGGTTAAAGAAACGTCATCTAGTACCAACCGTCTAAAACAAAAAATTGAGTATCGAAATGAAGGTCATTACGATACGCAATTGCGTATCGTAATGACTTCATTATGAACGCAAAATATAAAAATGTAATTTATTATCTCTGGAAAAACGGCGCATTGCAATTGATTTCACATTCTTATATAAGTTAACTAATAATAAAATAGATTGTGCTGAGTTGATAAGTTGTCTTGGTCTCCGTGTGCCAGTATATACTACACGAGCATCTGAACTTTTTTATATTGGCTTCAATAGAACTAACGCTGCTTTTAATTCTGCCATGAATCGGCTGCCATTTTTGTTTAACAAATACATTGCTAATAACTCAATTGATATGTTTAGTCTTAATATATCAACATTTCGAAATCAAATTGCCAATATTATCACTTCTACTAATTAAATGTATTCTTATATTTGTTGCAATATGGGTATGTAGATAATTGTAAAAAAAAAACTTATAAACTTTACGTGTACTGAATTGTTTTTGCTTTTTGTATGTTGTGCCATTCTGTTATTGGGTTTTGTCCTGTTGAATGGCCGAAATAAAATAAATAAATAAAAAATAAATAAATATATATATATATATATATATATATATATATATATATATATATATATATATATATACGAGGTGTGTTCAAAAACTATCGCGAATTTTGAATTTTCGCGGGTTACGTATATTCGAATTTCGATCTTTTTGTGGCTTTATGTTGGTACTCATGTCTCTCACTTATGTCGACAAGCTCGGCCATTTTGAATGTTCACTTAATTGTTGACAGCTGCTTTGCTTGCACGTGTTTCGGATCGTCTTCGATTTTTACCTATTCAAAAAAATGGAACAAAGAACCTGTATCAAATTTTGTGTGAAAAACGAAATTAAGTGCGCGGATGCATTCCGAATGTTGACTGTGGCATACGGAGAAGATACCTTGGACCAAAGCAACGTTTATCGGTGGTACAAAATGTTCTCAGAAGGCCGAGAAGATGTGAACGACGAAAAGCGTGCCGGACGCCCGAGCACTTCAACAACAGATGAAAAAATTAATGAAGTGGAGAAAATGATATTGGCCAATCGTCGAATCACCGTTAGAGAAGTTGCTGAGGACCTAAACATATCGATTGGCTCGTGCCATTCGATTTTTATCAATGATTTGGGCATGAGACGGGTCGCCGCGAAATTTGTACCAAAATTGCTCAATTGCGACCAAAAACAGCATCGCATGAACATTGCTAATGAGATGTTGGACTCTGTCCGCGACGACCCAAATTTGCTCCAGAGGGTCATAACTGGTGACGAATCGTGGGTTTATGGTTATGACGTGGAAACCAAAGTTCAATCATCTCAATGGAAGCTGCCGCACGAACCAAGACCGAAAAAAGCGCGCCAAGTTCGGTCGAATGTGAAAGTTTTGCTGACAGTTTTCTTCGATTGCAGGGGCGTGGTGCATCATGAGTTCTTGCCACAGGGTAGAACGGTCAATAAGGAATATTACCTGCAAGTTATGCGCAATTTGCGCGAAGCAATCCGCCAGAAACGCCCGGATTTGTGGAAGAACAAAAATTGGCTTTTGCACCACGATAACGCCCCTGCTCACACATCGTTGCTTGTGCGCGACTTTTTAGCCAAAAACAACACACTAATGATGCCGCAGCCACCGTATTCCCCAGATCTGGCCCCCTGTGACTTTTTCTTGTTCCCTAAACTGAAGAGGCCCATGAAAGGACGACGTTACGCTACGCTTGACGAGATAAAGACGGCATCGAAGGAGGAGCTGAACAAGATAAAAAAAAATGATTTTTTGAAGTGCTTTGAAGATTGGAAAAACCGTTGGCACAAGTGTATAATATCTCATGGGGATTACTTTGAAGGGGACAAAATAGATATTCATGAATAAATAAATAATTTTTGAAAAAACACAAAATTCGCGATATTTTTTGAACACACCTCGTATATATATATATATATATATATATATATATATATATATATATATATATATATATATAATGGATTATTGTTTAAAATTTACAAAATTCATTATTCAGTGTAGCCATACGACCCAAGTTTGGCACGCAGTATCAGATATCATATATATATATATATATATATATATATATATATATATATATATATATATATATATATATATATATATATATATATATATATATATGATATCTGATACTGCGTGTTAAACTAGGGTCATATGGCTACACGCGCCAAGTGCCTCGCTAGATTTATATGTTATTACATGTTATAGCAATTGAAAAATATATTATTTATATGTGTGTCATGATGTATAGTAATATATTTTAACAAAATATAACATAAATAATTTTTATTGTGTTTATATTAAGTGACACATAGTTACTCACGCCTTTGCCCCGATAGATAAAAACTTCAGTATATTTTACAAATTTCACTATTGTATGGTTTATTTCTATGTACAATAATGAATTTTATTAATTTTAAACAATAATCCATTATATATATATATATATATATATATATATATATATATATATATATATATATATATATATATATATATATATATATATATCTGATACTGCGTGCCAAACTAGGGTCGTATGGCTACACGCGTCAAGTGCCTCGCTAGATTTGTATGTTATTATATGTTATAGCAATTGAAAAATATATTATTTATATGTGTGTCTTGATGTATAGTAATATATTTTAACAAAATATAACATAAATAATTTTTATTGTGTTTATATTAAGTGACACATAGTTACTCACGCCTTTGCCCCGATAGATAAAAACTTCAGTATATTTTACAAATTTCACTATTGTATGGTTTATTTTTATGTACAATAATGAATTTTGTTAATTTTAAACAATCGTCCATTATATATATATATATATATATATATATATATATATATATATATATATATATATATATATATATATATATATATATCTGATACTGCGTGCCAAACTAGGGTCATATGGCTACACGCGTCAAGTGCCTCGCTAGATTTATATGTTATTATATGTTATAGCAATTGAAAAATATATTATTTATATGTGTGTCTTGCTGTATAGTAATATATTTTAACAAAATATAACATAAATAATTTTTATTGTGTTTATATTAAGTGACACATAGTTACTCACGCCTTTGCCCCGATAGATAAAAACTTCAGTATATTTTACAAATTTCACTATTGTATGGTTTATTTTTATGTACAATAATGAATTTTGTTAATTTTAAACAATCGTCCATTATATATATATATAAGTTACCACGGCCCAGACAGCTGAACTTGCAGATACTTGACACCTCAGTTCCTTTATATAAAAATGTAATTTCATATTCATACAGTTAGTCAGAAACTAGTATTCTTGTAGTAATAAACGACATTATTGTACTCACATAAATAAAATTTCTTTTTAAAAACCCTTCATCGAACTTACAAAATATAACTGGCGCAGTCGCAACGGATCATTTTTGGGCGAATTTCCGCGCATAGTGAAATCCGCTTTCGTATCAACGATTAACCAAAAACCAGAAGGAAGAAAAGAAACAAGAAGAAAGAAAAGGTCCCAGTACGAGTCCAAGTTCAACACATCTACGAGAGAACATCGTGACGTGCAGAACCAGGCCTGACGAATACAGAGCTGACCCCAGGATTCGACACTACCCATGGACAGAGTAATTCTTCTATTGTGAGTAACACATGTCAGATAATTATCAATACCACTCAGACTCAGATTCTGATCGCGATACCCCAAACACTACCAAAGAATCCTCTGACTCAGAACCCGAATTTCCCTTCGAAATTACTTTTAGTCCCAATTTAAATAAAATTAATAAAACAAAAATGGCACCACCTGTAGCACAAGCGCAGGAAGCTGTACCTGTACCCCCGCCAAAATTAGAAAAGTATTATTTAGACATGATACCCGAATTTTATGGCGACAGTAAATTATTAGCAAGATTCATCGAAATCTGCGAAAAACTAGTTAAAAAATTCTACAATTTGGTTGACACGACAGATTTTCAAAATGAATTCTTGATGTCAAGCATACTTGCCAAAATAAAAGGCGATGCCGCGATTAATATTGCAAGCACCACAATTGGAAAGTGGGAAGATTTGAAACATGCACTATTAAATGCGTATTCCGATAAACGCGATTTATACACCTTAAACATAGAAATTACAGAACTACGACAAGGAAACGAAACAGCATTTGATTTTTATAATCGTGTTCAACACGTTCTAAACTTACAAATATCGTATATTAATAATCAAGTTGTCGAAGAAGCTAGAGCTATTTTAATCAGCTATTTTCAAAATTATTCTCTTAGAATATTACTTCGTGGACTCAAAGAGCCATTGGGAACTCTTATGAGAACCAAAGACCCGAAAGATATGAATAGCGCACTAAACATGTTAACTAATGATTTTCAATTAGAAACACATAACCGTACACATGCAAATACACAATTCAAAAATAACACACATCACACTCAACAACCTAAACCAAAACAAATTAACCATACCCAATATAGACAAGTACAACACCCTCAATTAATGTACAGACCTACTCCACCTAACATCCAAAATTTTAGACCCACTAATAATCAATTTTCTAATCAACAATATAATAAACCTTTCAACAATCACTATCCAAAAAATCAATTTGTCAAACCCAATAACCAACCCCAGCAAAATGTTTTTAAACCAAATCCAAATTTTAAACCTTCCAAACCGACGCCCATGAGTGTCAGCACCAGGCAGTCGATGACACCACGCGTGACTTCTAATCCTTATCGTCCGCAGCAATTCTTCCATTCCCAAAACAGACCCAACGTTATCGCTGAAGAACTGTTTAATACCGAAATAGACGAGTATACAGAATTAGAAATTAATGAACAAAACGTAGATCATTGTGAAAATGAACCCAATTCAGATTACTACGTAACCGAACCCGATCAAGACGAGCAAACCGATTTTTTTACTATAACAGCCTCGGAACAAACATTGAACTAATGAATGTAATTCATAATCACAGCGAACTACCATTCATAATTCTCCCGGAAATGAACCTAAAAGCCCTAATAGACACTGGCAGTACACGTTCTTTTATAAATCCAACTATTGCAAATAAATTCTTTAAAAATAAAATTAAAAATGACCCATTCAAAATTACCACTGCACATGGAACATCTGTTGAAAATTATAGTATTATAATACCCTCTTCAAAATTATTCAACTCACCCAATACCTTGTTAAAATATCACTTATTTAATTTCCATCAAAATTTTGATATTCTATTAGGACTAGATAATTTAAAAATATTAGGTGCAAACATTGATTTGACTAACGATAAAATAATTACCCCCAATCAGGAAATAAGAATTTATTATCACAAAATACTCCCGAAATCTCACTACATAAAAATTCCACCTAAATCGGAAAAATTCTCTAAATTATTCGTTCACAACATCGAAAATGGTGAAGCATTCATCCCCGAAACTAAAATAAGCAATATAATTATTCCAGAAGGTCTCGCTAAAATTCAAAATTATGAAATTATTTATCCAATTATAAACTTAGGTGAAAATGAAGAAATTTTAAATTCAGTAAATTGTGTACAAATCCATCCATTAAACAATTTCGAAATAAATAGTTTAAATTTTGAACAAAATGAAATAAAAAAGGAATTAGATATGAGTAAAATTAGACTTGACCATACAAACGAAGAAGAGAAACATGAGATGACAAAACTGCTAACTGAGTATTCTGATATCTTTCACTATGACAATGAACCTTTATCTTTTACTAATGACGTAAAACATTTCATTCGTACGAAAGATGAGATCCCCGTTTATGCTAAAACTTATAGATACCCCGAAATACATCGCAAAGAGGTACAAAGCCAAATTAATAAAATGCTAGATCAAAACATAATCCGTCCATCCCATTCACCCTGGTCATCCCCTGTATGGATTGTCCCTAAAAAGACAGACGCATCCGGCAAAAAGAAATGGAGACTTGTAATCGACTACCGAAAATTGAATGACAAAACGATTGACGACAAATATCCCATACCCAACATTAACACGTTACTTGACAAACTTGGCAGATGTCAATACTTTTCGACTTTAGACTTAGCCTCAGGATTTCATCAAATTGAAATGAATGAATCCGATATTCAAAAGACCGCCTTCAATACAGAAAACGGACATTACGAATTTTTGAGAATGCCATTTGGACTGAAGAACGCGCCCGCTACTTTCCAAAGAGTAATGGACAACGTTCTACGAAATTTAGTAAATAAAATTTGCCTCGTTTATTTAGACGATGTAATAATTTTCAGTACATCCCTTCAGGAACATATACAAAATTTAAGAACAGTATTTAATCGTTTGAAACAAGCAAATTTAAAAATTCAACTAGACAAATCTGAATTTTTGCGAACAGAAGTAGCATACCTTGGACACATAGTAACACCCGACGGAGTAAAACCCAATCCTGACAAGATCCATGCCATCCAAAATTATCCACTACCCAAAAATACGACCGAAATAAAAGCATTTTTAGGACTTTTAGGATATTACAGAAAATTCATTAACAATTTAGCACAACTTACAAAACCCATGACTAAATGTTTAAAGAAAGGAGCTACTATCAAATATAACGACCCCCAATATATTCAATGTTTCAATACCTGCAAAAAACTCCTAATGAATGACCCTATCCTACAATACCCGGACTTTAACAAACCATTTAATCTCACCACAGACGCAAGCGATTATGCCTTAGGAGCAGTGTTATCACAAGGCCCTATTGGTTCCGATCTACCTATTGCTTACGCTAGCAGAACGCTTAATAGTACTGAGCAAAACTACAGTACAACGGAAAAGGAATTATTAGCCGTAGTATGGGCAACTAAATACTTTCGAAGATACTTTTACGGACGAAAATTCAAAATTATAACAGACCACAAGCCATTACAATATTTACATTCATTAAAAGAACCCCATTCCAAATTAATGCGTTGGAGACTTAAACTAGAAGAATATGATTACGAAGTAATTCACAAAAAAGGTTCCCTGAATACAAATGCAGATGCGCTCTCACGCATCGAACTAAATGTAAACTCAGTAGATTCAGACTTTCAAAATCTTTACGACCTTATAGAAAATTTTAATGATAGCTATAACCCCGACGACACCCAATCTCTAATAGTTCAACCAGACGAAGATGAACAGAAAGATCCTGAAACCGACCAAACCATTCATTCAAATCCCGAGAATCCCATAATTGGCATAACAATTACTGAATCCCCAGTAAATTTCGGCAAAAACCAAATTTTTATAACTCAGGTTAAACATTCTGCATCTAAGCCTAAAATTAAGAAATTTCACGTTGACAAAATGAGAATCTATCTTCAAATATCTGAAATAAATTTTGAAAATGAGATTGTTAAATTCATTAAAGAATACATCCAACCACGTATTAAATATTATTTATACTTTGAAAATCCCATTTACGAACAATTTAGTAATGTTTTACAAAAGTATTTTAAAAACTCTGAAATCATGTTTATCAAGAGTAATTCAAAATTAATAGACGTAGAGGAAGACGATGAAATTTTACAAGTCATTACAAACTATCATGAAGGTAAAACGAACCACCGCGGAATTAATGAAGTCCACACACAAATTAAGAAGCGATACTATTGGCCAAATCAATTAAGAACTATCACAGACTTTGTAAATAAATGCGAAATCTGTTTGGCAGCGAAATACGAAAGAAATCCTATAAAACCCAAACTTAATATTACCCCTACTCCTAATAAACCTTTAGATATTATTCACATAGACACACTCACCCTAGAAAATACTAAATTCCTCACCATCATTGACGCATTCTCCAAATATGCACAAGCATATAAAGTGAACTCTACCAATGCTATTGAAATATCTAATAAATTAACACAATTCTTCTCTCATCACGGCGTACCAAGATTAATTATTTCAGACAATGGACTTGAATTTAAAAATAATATTGTGAAAGAACTACTAGCCCTTCACAAAATTGACATACACTTTATTTGTTCCCAAAATCCAAATTCAAACGGATTAGTCGAACGTTTTCACTCCACATTAATAGAACACATCCGTTTATTTAACTTGCAAGACAATTTCAAAAAAGAACTAATAGAAGACAAAGTTAACTATGCAATTTTAGCATACAACAACACAAACCATAGCACTACTAATCTAAAACCCATAGAAATTATTAATGGACATCTTGAAACAAATTCACCACTAGACATAGAACTCGAAAAACAAATAACACAAAACTATATCCAGAAACATAAAGAAAAGACCAAACTCGTGTACAAAAATATTAACAACAAATTACAAATGGATAAAACTAAAACAATAACAAAATTAAATGAAACACGAGAAGAACTTCCTATAATACCTGAAACAGTTTATGTTCACAACAAACAGAAAGTAAACAAAACTAAAAACCCAAAATTTAAGAAAGAAAAAATTAAAAGAATTAATGAAAACTTAAAAACCGCAGAAATTGATACCGAGAATAACGATAAGAAACAATCTAAAATTCACCTAGCAAACATAAAAAGACCCCGCAAAATAATTAACGAATATCCCGCAATTCCAGGTCCCTCTACTTCGCGTATTCGTACGGAATAGATATCAAGGACATCACCCTAAACCCAGGACTATTGACTATTAACCTCGGACATGCAAAGCTGCAAAGAACTCAACATACTTTCGTACATTTTTACGACTTACAACCCCTCAAGTTACAATACGAAAATCTTAATAAACAATACTTAGATCTCATACACACAATAAACACGGACAATACAGTCACTGCAGATTACGAAAATAACAACAAAATCGTGGAATACATACAAAGTAATATTAATGAAAAATTTAATCATTTTTCTACACACTCTAGAACTAGACGAGGTATATTTAATGGATTAGGAACAGTAGTAAAATCTATAACCGGAAATTTAGACGCTGAAGATGATAAGAGATACACTGAAATTTTAAAACACTTACAAGAAAATCAATCCAAATTAAATAATCAAATAAAGCATCAATACTCTGTAAGTCACCAAATGATAGAATATTTCAACAAAACTGTCGACACTATCAGGGAAAACGAAAATATTTTAAAATTAAAAATTGAACAACATGCACATTGTTATCTCTGGAGACAAAAATAATAATAAATTATTAATTAAAGACATTTATAACCAATTAAACACCCTGTACACTATGACATTCAATACTTTACAAGATATTGAAAATTCTTTAACCTTTTGTAAACTTCATACCTTGCATCCAAGCATCATCAAGTCTCACGACCTATATAAAGAATTAAACAAAATTTCAAAATTTTATAATGACGAATTACCATTCGAAATAAATCAAGAAAATCTTTTAGAAATAGAAAAATTAATTTCTGTTAATTGCAAATTGCAAAATAACAAAATTATATACTTTATAGAAATTCCTATAAATTATGAAACCCAGTTTGAACTTATCCACCTAATTCCAACCCCCACAAAACACAATTCCGACTTTGTTACTATCATTCCTAATAGCGAGTATATTCTGAAATCTGAAGATGGTCATTTAAGATCTTTATACGATATGTGCACTCGCAATAAAGAAAATACTTATCAATGTCCCAATAAAATCAAGGAAATTACCGAAGATTCTTGTGAGAAGAATTTTATTCTACAAAACAACGTCGAAAATTGCCATTTCATTAAATTAAATATAAAGAAAAATCACATTGAATACATCGAAGAAATTAACCAATATTTAGCAATTTTTCCAAACCCTGAACATTTACAAGCCAAATGCAATCAAGGCGACAGCATAAGCGACATACAAGGCATACTTTTGATTAAAGAAGACAACTGTAAACTTCAAATCAAAAATAAAAATTTACTTTTCAAACAAGGCACATTTGGTAAACCCTAAGTAATCGAAAATTTCGAAATTAATTACAATATTACAAAAATTCCAAAAATGGCTATCGAACTAAACTCCATCAACGATTTAAAACCAATAAACAAGTTCGATGACACATTATACTATAATAATGATCAAATTAAAGCAGAAGACTTCAACTACCCACTGTGTGCACTGTACATAATTTTCATCATCGGTGCCATCATCACCGCTGTAGTCTACTTCCGAAAGACGTTACTCAAGAAAAAAGAAGAACCCAAGGACGAAGACATCGAACTTCAATCGCGAACTTCATCCCCTAGGTCGGCGCTGAAGCTCCCCGACGAAGCTCAATTCTAGCGAAGGAGGAGTTACCACGGCCCAGACAGCTGAACTTGCAGATACTTGACACCTCAGTTCCTTTATATAAAAATGTAATTTCATATTCATACAGTTAGTCAGAAACTAGTATTCTTGTAGTAATAAACGACATTATTGTACTCACATAAATAAAATTTCTTTTTAAAAACCCTTCATCGAACTTACAAAATATAACTTATATATATCTGATACTGCGTGCCAAACTATGGTCATATGGCTACACGCGTCAAGTGCCTCGCTAGATTTATATGTTATTATATGTTATAGCAATTGAAAAATATATTATTTATATGTGTGTCTTGATGTATAGTAATATATTTTAACAAAATATAACATAAATAATTTTTATTGTGTTTATATTAAGTGACACATAGTTACTCACGCCTTTGCCACGATAGATAAAAACTTCAGTATATTATACAAATTTCACTATTGTATGGTTTATTTTTATGTACAATAATGAATTTTGTTAATTTTAAACAATAATCCATTATATATATATATATATATATATATATATATATATATATATATATATATATATATATATATATATATATATATATATATATGATATCTGATACTGCGTGCCAAACTAGGGTCATATGGCTACACGCGTCAAGTGCCTCGCTAGATTTATATGTTATTACATGTTATAGCAATTGAAAAATATATTATTTATATGTGTGTCTTGATGTATAATAATATATTTTAACATAATATAACATAAATAATTTTTATTGTGTTTATATTAAGTGACACATAGTTACTCACGCCTTTGCCCCGATAGATAAAAACTTCAGTATATTTTACAAATTTCACTATTGTATGGTTTATTTTTATGTACAATAATGAATTTTGTTAATTTTAAACAATCGTCCATTATATATATATATATATATATATATATATATATATATATATATATATATATATATATCTGATACTGCGTGCCAAACTAGGGTCATATGGCTACACGCGTCAAGTGCCTCGCTAGATTTATATGTTATTATATGTTATAGCAATTGAAAAATATATTATTTATATGTGTGTCTTGATGTATAGTAATATATTTTAACAAAATATAACATAAATAATTTTTATTGTGTTTATATTAAGTGACACATAGTTACTCACGCCTTTGCCCCGATAGATAAAAACTTCAGTATATTTTACAAATTTCACTATTGTATGGTTTATTTTTATGTACAATAATGAATTTTGTTAATTTTAAACAATAATCCATTATATATATATATATATATATATATATATATATATATATATATATATATATATGTATATATATGTAAGTTATATTTCGAGGATCCGAAATATTGTTTTTAAAAAGGGATTTTTATTATGAGTTTAATATAATGCCAAAACTATCATTTGTTACACATAAAATTGTTAATATTTATTTAATGAATTATTACATTTATTCTATTCTACTGTTTATTGTATGAATTCTAAACTCTGACTGTCTTGTAACTGCACTAAAGTCTATAAGCTGGAAACGGGAAACTCAGGTGTCGGGTTCGACGCCTGGGAACTGCAATTCAGCAATTTGGACAGCGGTAACTCCTCCCTCGCTAAAATTGGGCTTCATCGGGTAACTTCAGCGCCGATCTAGGGGGTGAAGTTGGCGGTTGAAGTTCAATATCTTCGGCCTTGGGTTGTTTTCTTCTTGTGATGATCGTTTTTTGGAGGTAGGCCGCAGCAGTGATGATGGCACCAGTGATGATTATTACGTACAGTGCCCACACTGGGTAGTTGATGTTATTGGTATCGATTTGGTCTTCGTTGTACTCTGTATCTTCGAACTTGTTTAATGGTTTAAGTTCGGAGATAGAATTTAGTTCGATCGCCATCTTGGGAATTTTTGTATTATTATAGTTTATTTCGAAGTTTTCGATTATTAATGGTTTGCCAAATGTGCCGTGTTTAAAATTTAAATCGTGATTTTGGAGTTGCAGTTTGCATTCATCTTCTTTAATTAAGAGTATGCCTTGTAGGTTGCTTATACTGTCGCCTTGATTGCATTTGGCTTGTACGTTTTCAGGATTTGGAAATATCGCTAGATATTGATTGATTTCTTCAATGTATTCGATGTGGTTTCTTCTTATGTTTAATTTGACAAAATGGCAATTCTCTACTTTGTTTTGTAATATGAAGTTCTTTTCGCAGGAATTTTCGCTGATTTCTTTAATTTTGTTGGGACATTGGTAAATGTTTCCCTTATTGCGGACACACAGATCATACAAAGATCGTAAGTCGCCATTCTTAGACTTCAGAATGTACTCATGGTTAGGGATTATGGTTACAAATTCGTTATTTTGTTTGGTGGGTGTTGGAATAAGGTGAATAAGCTCGAATGAGGTTTCATAATTTATAGGGATATCAATAAAGTATATAATTTTGTTTTCTTGTACTTTACAGTTAATTGAGATTAATTTTTCAATTTCTGACATATTTTCAGAATTGATTTCAAATGGTAGTTCATTGTTATAGAATTTTGAAATTTTATTTAATTCTTGGTAAAGGTCATGTGATTTGATAATGCTAGGATGCATTGTGTGGAGTTTGCAAAACGTTAAAGAGTTTTCTATATCTTGAAGAGTGTTAAATGTCATGGTATATAAAATATTTAGCTGATTGTAAATATCTTTAATAAATAGTTTATCATGATCTTTGATTCCTCCGATGACAATGTGCATGAGCTGTTCAATTTTTGACTTTAAAATATTTTCGTTTCGTTTGATTGTTTCGACAGTTTTATTGAAATATTCCATAATTTGGTGACTAACAGAGTACTGGTGCTTAATTTGGTTATTTAATTTATTTTGATTTTCTTTTAAATGTTTTAAAATTTTTGTGTATCGGTTATCATCTTCTGCATCTAAGTTGCCTGTTATTGATTTTATAACAGATCCTAAACCGTTTAATATTCCTCGCTTTGTTCTAGGGTGCGTAGATAAATGGCTAATTTTCTCATTAATATTATTTTTCAGGTAGTCTATGATTTTATTGTTGTTGTCAAAGTCTGCAGCGATAGTGTTATCTGCGCTGATAGTACGTTTGAGATTTGTGTACTGCATATTTAAACTTTCGTTTTGTGTCCATAATGGGTTTAAATCGTAAAATTGTACGAATGTGTGTTTCGTTTTTTGTAACTTTGCTTGTCCAAGGTTAATTGTCAGTAGTCCTGGGTTTAGGGTAATGTCTTGGATATTTATTCCAAGTGTATGCGTGAAGAAGAGGGACCTGGAATAGCCGGATATTTATTAATTAATTTTCTAGGTCTCTTTAAGTTTAAAAGGTGAATTTTGGATTGTTTTTTATCATTATTTTCCGTGTCAATTTCTGCAGTTTTTAAGTTTTTGTTAACCTTTTTAATTTTTTCCTTTTTGAATTTAGGGTTTTTCGTTTTATTTACTTTTTGTTTATTATGAACGTAGACTGTTTCGGGTATGTCGGGGAGTTCTTCGCGATTTTCGTTTAATTTGGTAATAGTTTTGGTTTTATCTGTCTGTATTTTGTTATTAATATTTTTATAAACTAATTTTGTTTTTTCCTTGTGTTTCTGAATGTAATCTTGCATTATTTGTTTCTCAAGTTCTATATCGAGTGGGGAGTTTGTATCTAAATGTCCATTAATAATTTCGACTGGTTTTAAATTTGTCGTGCTATGATTCGTATTGTTATAAGCCAGGATTGCATAATTTACTTTATCTTTTATTAGTTCATTTTTGAAATTTTCTTGTAAATTGAATAAACGAATGTGCTCTATCAAAGTTGAATGAAAGCGTTCGACTAACCCGTTGGAATTTGGGTTTTGTGAGCAAATGAAGTGAATTTCGATTTTAGGCAGGCTTAATAATTCTTTTATGACATTGTTTTTGAATTCGAGCCCATTATCTGCTACGATTAATTTGGGTATACCGTGGTGTGAGAAAAATCTTGTCAATTTATTAGCAATTTCTATAGCATTTGTGGATGTAACTTTATATGCTTGCGCATATTTAGAAAAAGCGTCAATTATAGTTAGGAATTTGGTGTTTTCTAGAGAGAGTGTGTCAATGTGGATGATGTCCAATGGTTTATTGGGTGTAGGAGTAATATTTAGTTTTGGTTTGATAGGGTTTCTTTCATATTTAGCAGCTAAGCAAATTTCACATTGGTTTATAAAGTCTGTGATGGTCTTTAGCTGGTTCGGCCAATAATATCGTTTTTTAATTTGAGTGTGAACTTCATTTATTCCGCGATGGTTTGTCTTACCTTCGTGGAAGTTTTTTATTACTTGTAAGATTTCATCATTTTCCTCTACGTCTATCAGTTTTATGTTGCTTTTAATAAATTTTATTTCTGAATGTTTAAAATATTTTTGTAGTACGTTACTAAATTTCTCATAAATGGGTGTTTCAAAGTATAGGTAATATTTCACCTTTGGTGTAATATATTCTTTTATAAAGTTTACTGTGTCTTGTTCGAAATCTGTTTCAGAAATTTGGAGATGAATTCTCATTTTATCACAATGAAATTTTTGTATTTTTGGTTTAGAAGGGGAGTGTTTAACTTGTGATATAAAAATTTGATTTTTACCAAAATTTACAGGTGATTCAGTGATTGTTATACCTACAATAGGGTGTTCGGGGTTCGAGTGAATTGTTTGATCAGTTTCGGGATCATGTTGTTCGTCTTCGTCAGGTTCTACAATTAAGGATTGTTTGTCATTGTCGGGGTTAGAATAAGTATCGTTAAAGTTTTCGATGAGATCGAAAAGACTTTGTGATTCTGGGTCTAAAGTGTTTATGTTTAACTCAATACGTGATAATGCGTCTGCATTTTTGTTTAGAGAGCCTTTTTTATGAATAACTTCATAATCGTACTCTTCTAGCTTGAGTCGCCATCTCATTAATTTTGAATGGGGTTCTTTCAGTGAATGTAAGTATATTAAAGGTTTGTGGTCGGTTATGATTTTAAATTTTCTACCATACAGGTAATGTCTAAATTTTTGGGTAGCCCATACGACAGCAAGTAGTTCTTTTTCGATTGTGCTATAGTTTATTTCTGAGCTATTTAGCGTTCGACTCGCGTATGCGATGGGTAGGTCGGATCCTATGGGTCCTTGTGATAATATAGCGCCGATAGCATATTGGCTTGCGTCTGTTGTCAAGTTAAAAGGTTTCTTATAGTCCGGGTATTGAAGGATGGGTTCGTTTATTAGGACGTTTTTGCAGGTATTGAAGCAATTAATGTATTCGGGGTCATTGTATTTAATAGTGGCATCTTTTTTCAAACATTTCGTGAAGGGTTTAGTAAGATCTGCAAAGTCTTTAATAAATTTCCTGTAATAGCCTAATAGTCCTAGAAATGCTTTGATTTCTGTGGCTGTTTTTGGGATGGGGTAATTTTTGATAGCATGGATCTTGTCCGGATTGGGTTTGACACCATCTGGAGTTACTACATGGCCTAAATATGAGACTTCTGTGCGTAAAAATTCGCACTTGTCCGGTTGAATTTTGAGATTAGCTTTTCGTAAACGATTAAAAACTGATTTTAAATTTTGAATGTGCTCTTGGAGAGATGTACTAAAAATTATTACATCGTCAAGATATACGAGACAAATTTCGTTGGTTAAATTTCGAAGAACGTTGTCCATCACTCTTTGAAAAGTGGCTGGTGCGTTCTTTAATCCAAAGGGCATTCTTAAATATTCAAAATGACCATTTTCTGTGCTGAAGGCAGTTTTTTGTATGTCGGATTCACTCATTTCAATCTGGTGAAATCCTGACGCTAAATCCAAAGTTGAAAAATATTGGCATCTACCAAGTTTATCTAATAATGTATTGATGTTAGGTATTGGATATTTATCATCGATTGTCTTCTCGTTTAATTTCCGATAGTCAATTACGAGTCTCCATTTCCTTTTTCCGGATGCATCTAATTTTTTATGTACAATCCAGACGGGGGATGACCAAGGAGAATGAGAGGGACGGATAATGTTCTGATTCAACATTTTCTGAATTTGGGATTCTACTTCTTTCCTGTGTACCTCGGGGTATCTATATGTTTTCGCATATACGGGAATTTCGTCTTTTGTACGAATGGAATGTTTTATTTCATTTGTAAAGGTTAGTGGCTTATCGTCCGTGTGAAAGATATCTGAGTACTCGCTCAGCAATTTTCTTATCTCGCGTTTTTCTTCGCTATTCATGTGGTCAGTTCTAATGTTATTCATGTCTAATTTAAATTTTGTTTCATTTTGAATAAAACTTATATTATTAATTTCAAAGTTATTTATATCCTGGACTTGTACGCAATCTACACAATTTATAATTTCATCGTTTTCGCCTAGGTTTATAATCGGGTATATAATTTCATTATTTTCGATTTTTGCTAGACCTTCTGGAATTATTAAATTATTTATTTTGGTTTCCGGTATAAATGCTTCGCCGTTTTCTATATTAATTACAATTATTTTAGTAAATTTTTCAGATTTTGGAGGTATTTTAACATGATTGAATTTTGGAAGTATTCTGTGGTAGTGGATCTTTATTTCTTGAGTAGGGGTGATTATTTTGTCATGAGTTAGGTCAATGTTTGCATTTAAAATTTTCAAGTTGTCTAGTCCTAATAAGATGTCGAAATTTTTATGAAAATTAAATAGGTGGTATTTTAATAAAGTATTAGGGTAATTAAATAATTTGGAGGCAGGTATTATAATGCTAAAATTCTCTAATGATGTTCCGTGCGCGGTTGTAATTTTGAAAGGATCATTTTTGATTTTTTCTTTGAAATATTTTTGTGCAATATGTGGGTTTATAAAGGAACGTGTGCTTCCTGTGTCTATTAAAGCTTTCAAATTTAATTCTGGGAAGATGACAAATGGTAATTCACTATGGTTGTGTATTACGTTCATTAATTCGACGTTTGTTCCGAGGCTGTTATCGGAAAAAACTCGTTCGTATCGTCAGAATTTGGTTCAGTAACGTAATATTCGGTATTAGGGTCAGTTACATAATAATCGGGATTTTGTTCTTCAATATTGTCAATTTCGGTGTATTCGTTAATTTCAGTATTAAATAATTCTTCCGCTATGAAATTCGGTCTGTTTTGCGTGTTATAAAATTGTTGCGGACGGTACTGGCTCGTTCCTGGCCTGGGTGTCATTGACTGTCTAGTACTGACACTCATAGGCGTAGGCTTGGGGGCTTTATAATTGGGATTTGGTTTGAAAACATTTTGGGATTGGTTATTAAAAGTTTTATTTCCTTGATGTGAAGGAAATTGATTTGTGTGTAAGGTTTCCTTATATGATGATTCGGAAATTGATTAGGATATTGATTGGTGGTAGGTTTAAAAATTGGGTTGGTAGGTGGATTTGGTCTGTACATCAGTTGTGGATATTGTGGTTGTCTATTTTGTGTATTGTGAATTATTTGTTTCTGTTTGTGTTGAGTATGGGTAATATTTTTATGATATTGTGGACGACTGTGCATTTCTAACTGGAAATCGTTTGTCAGCATGTTTAACGCGTGTGCTCATGTCTTTGGGGTTCTTTGTTCTCATAAGAGTTCCTAGAGGATCTTTTAGTCCTCGGAGGAGAATTCTCAAAGCATAATTTTGACAACATTCTGTTAGATAAGGCTTAGCAAGTGCTAAACTGTAATTACTGATGTAAGAAATTTGGAGGTTTAATATGTCCTGAATTTTATTGTAAAATTCGAATGCCGTTTCGCTGCCTTGTCGCAATTCGGTTAATTCGATACTAAGCGTGTATAAATCTCGTTTATCTGAGTAGGCGTTTAACAATGCTTGTTTAACGTCTGCCCATTTACTTATTGTACTACTGGCGATGTTTACTGCGGCATCACCTTTTATTTTATCCAAAATGCTCGACATAAGGTACTCATTTCGAAAATCTGCTTCGTCAACCAAGTTATAAAATTTGTTAACTAATTTTTCGCAAATTTCAAGAAAGCGGGATAATAATTTGCTATCACCATAGAAATCTGGAATCATGTCAAGATAATGTTTTTCAAGGCGTGCAGGTTGTAATACTAAGCCTGCTGCTACTTCTTGTGGCATTTTTGCTTTGCTTTTTGTTATTTTACGTTTACTTTTATAAGGTTTGGAAGTTACGCGTGTGGACTCAGAGTCAGAGGAAGTTTCTGAATTTGAATGTGTATCTGATCCTGTATCTGAGTCAGAATGGTACTGATAGTTGTGTGACATGTGTGTACTCACAATAACAGAAGCAATTTGTCCATTGGATGCCTTGATTCCCGGTCAGGTCTGTGTTCAGCAGCGCCTTTTTCTTTCGCCGTCGACATTCTCTCGCAGATGAAGGAACTGGGTGGGTAGTCTTGCACTTGAACGTAGTCGCTTCTTCTCCCTGGGGTTGTGGTTCTTTTCGGTGGATCGTTGATTCGAACACGAGTTTCACGCGATGTGAAAATTCGCCCGAAAAATTCTTTTAGACTGCGCCAGTTATATTTCGAGGATCCGCAATATTGTTTTGAAAAAGGGTTTTTATTGTGAGTTTATGCCAAAAACTATCATTTGTTACACATAAAAATTATTAATATTTATTTAATGAATTATTACGTTTATTCTATTTTAATGTTTATTGTATGAATTCTAAACTCTGACTGTCGTGTAACTACACTAAAGTCTATAAGCTGGAAACGGGAAACTCAAGTGTCGGGTTCGACGCCTGGGAACTGCAATTCAGCGATTTGGACAGCTGTAACTTATATATATATATATATATATATATATATATATATATATATATATATATATATATATATATATATATATGTATCCGATGTAACGAGTATATCATCTTGTATTATATCAGAATCAGGATAATAACTTGTAACATCTACATCGCAGACATCTCCAAATAAGCTAAAATATTAAAATCTACGCATGTGGAATAACTAAAAATCAATTTACAAATAAATACTAACCTTTCGAGTGGACTGCATTCCATATTTAATACTAATTACACATTCACTACATTCACAAAATAAAATCAATACAATAACATTAAATATTATAGGGTTAAGTTTTTCCTGTACTTCCTTCGCAGAAGTCCAAAATCACGTGATTGCTTCAGACGCTCCGATTGGCTTAGGACTTGGTACAGTATAATTCGACGAAACACGAGTTCAGAGGACTTGGTTCAAGTAAATATTTAGTTTATTTCGCTTTCAAATAACGATTTCAAGTGTCCTGTAAGTGGAGATGGTACATATTTATAGCAGAAAACGATTAAATGTATAACCTCACAAATCTTTTAAAGTGGACTTAGTACGAAATAATTCTCACATGACGACATTACAAACACATCAAGTGGAATTATTATTATGGCTATAACGTTTTACATGTTTTTCGATAGAAGCATTACATTTACACGACTTTCCACAACCAGAACAATGTTAGAAATGAAATGCGGCGCACTGCTTTATCTCTTTACCTATTCATTTTAGCGAGAAAGGGTAACAATATAAGTTGTTCAGAAATTAAAAAGGTATCCTATAAAGGCTACTTACGTACATAATCATTCATATTTCACAAGATATTAATTTAATAAAATTTAATGTTCTTTTAGAAAAATCATTAGAGTGCTTTGAAAAATGAAACAAGTAACCCAAATAAAATATACACTTTGGTATTTGTTAAGTTTAACCTAAAATAAATTATACAACAAATACAAAATGATAAAGTGAATATTTTATTCAGATTACTTGTTTTATTTTTCAAGGCACTAACAATTTTTATAAAAAACATTAAATTTTATTTAATTAATATCTTGTGAAATATGAATGATTATGTAACTAAATTGCTTTAATAAGATGTCTTTTTAATTCTAGAACAACTTATTGACTATGTTTACACGTATAGCAAAAAAGTACTTTGACTTGACTTTGACTTTCAAAAGGCGACTTTTGCCATTGTGTAAACACTCTCGCCTGTTACTTTTCTTCCTAAAGTCAAGTCCAAAATAGAATAGACTTGACTCATATAAGTAACTTTTGAAAAGTCGTGTGAACCAACGAACGAAACATACTTTACTTTACTAACAGTGACATCTAGTTTTCATCCACAAATTTCTAGTAATTGGATATTTAGTTACACAATTTTGTGTTTTATATCTGAATTTAAAATTTTCACAAATTTTAAAATATTCTATGCGATTATTTTTTAATCTATTTCGCATCCAATATTGTTGCTGCATAGTTATATTATTTTAAAATATCGCGCTTAAATTTAGTAACTGTAGTTTACTATCCCTTTTTTCTATAAATAATTTATTCTTAATTATGATTATATGATAATAGTTAAATAGGTAACTTACATCACACGTATTATAACCAAACTTTACTTTGCTGTCAAAGTCAAAGCTGAGTGAAGGACAAGTAACAAACGTAAAGTCAAATAGATTTGACCCTTATGTGTAAACGCACCATTAAATTAGCTTTTCATAATTCGCCTTTTGAAAGTCAAGTCAAAGTAAATTTTTCTCATACGTGTAAACGTAGTCATTCTTACCTTTCTTGCGTTAAAATGAATAGGTAAAGAGATATAGCAGTATTAAAAAAATAACTTTGAAAACGCTATGCGCCACTTTTCATTTCCACACCCGGTATATATATATATATATATATATATATATATATATATATATATATATATATATATATATATTATCTACGTATGTAACGACTGAATAGTCCTTTAGTTTAACTTTTTGTGCTTTAAATAAATAATTTATTTTCTGCACGATGAGTGATAATTTATTTTTAATATCATTTTATTTAAATCCCAAATGGACTTAGGTCACTATAATAAATTATGTCTCATTATACAGAAAAAAAGTTGAATAATGTCTTGAACTAAGACCATTTTGAATTTAAAATTATCTACCAATCTACCATTAGTAGACCATACATTGGTAAAAATATGCTCAAATTAGTCAAATATGAACAAAAACAAGGTAGCATTACTTTAAGACAATTTTATGTAACTCCTTAAAATAATAATTGATTTCAAACTTTTAACTGACCTTTTCTTACGTATAACATTTTTGGATTTGGTACAAAATAATTCTCACATGACGATGTACAGAGTGAGCCAAAATGAAGTACCACTAGAAACATATATTCTTTAAAAATAGTAAATGATAGGTACAAAATATGTTATTGTACCTTTGTAATTTATTAATGTTAGGTTAAGGTATATACAATTAATTAAATATTCTTTAGTATAAATATATTTCTTATTAGACAACTGAAACTCATTTAACATTCCATAAATATTAAATATAATTTTTATATCTCTAAATATAAAATAAAAACTAATAATGATATACAAAAAAATGATGTCTTCTACAGTTTATTAATTTTACGTAAGAAAATGAGATAAATAAATTCTGCCGTCTGATTCATCAGAATGCACAAATCAAAAAAGCAAAAAATAGTCATAGTAGACCTTTTCGTACTCATGCATTGAAATGTGTTGTTTCCATTGAACTAATAAATATCTATGGATGGAGTCTTGCTGTGGTCAACATTCGAGAGAGATAGCTAGACACAAAGTTCTGCAGTGTGAGAGCGATAGTAGAACGTAGACGATAGTCACGTGGTACGATTACCGTCTACAGAGCGTAAGGCAACAGGAAAAGTTGAATAAAATGAATAAACAATGATTTTTAATAAATAATTTTATGAATTATTAGTTACTTTTGTATTTTAATAGTGTAATAAGCAAATGAATATATTATTAACTGGCCAATGACTATTAAACTACTTTATTATCAAATTAAAATTTTTCTTACATTATATGCACAGCACACCTTAACCATTTTAATTTTTAGTATCCTTAATACTTTATTTATAATACTTTTATTATTATATTTAAATAAAACAAGAAATTTCGAGAGCGCTATAATACATTTCTAGTGACAGTAGACCCCAGTCACGTGGTTCTCGCTCTGTCTTTTTTGCACAATGTTAACCACAGACTATCCTTGTCTACGCCCCTTCCATTTACGAAGTATTTATTAGTTCTATGGTTGTTTCGCGTCGCCTAAACAACGTCTGAAACGTCAATTTTCCAGGTCTCCACTAAATAGGCAAACGGGAAATTTTATGAAGTTAATGCATTTGGTTGACAATATTGACAACAATTTCTGCTTGGAGGGAGTCGGCAAGACAGTGCACTCAAGAAGTCGGTAAAACATAACCAACAAACATAATGTAAAATGTAACAAAACAATAAGAAATTTAACAAGTTTATTAAGTTTAAATTTGCTATATACTACAAGTGAAATACTTGGTAAGTAATAAACAGTTATTTAGATACCATGATTAATACTACATTATATAAGAAAAACATTAAAATAATTGGAATATAAATTTGACACATCACTCTGAAATTAGCTACAAAGCAGTGTTATGTAATAAAGTTTTAATAAATAAAATTATTTGTATGCATAACACTAATTATTAGTTTTATACTATTCGTACGAAAAATATTGTACAAACCATGTGCGTGAACTTGGCTCCCGGAATCGTTCTACGACAACGATCGCAAGCTCGCGCCGCCAAACACTCATCCGGGAACCAAGCCTTTACACACATGGTATGTAAATAACTATTACACTAGCAATTTTCTTGGCTTGTTTTCTGTGATAGTCAGTGTACTTTTCAAAATAATATAATAAAAATAGATTTATTATCTTATAACCACTTCTCTGTTTTCTGCTATGTTTTTATTGGAAAATTTACCAGAAACAAACGAAAATGTAATAATTGTAGATTGCAAGTGAATGTAATAATGTAACTGGAACATGACCATTCTAGCGGGCGTGCGACGCGTGCCTCGCATGCGGCTTATGAAAATGTGGGTAGGCCGTCATTACGTTGAACGCATAGATACCATAACATACATTTATAATATAACGTAAATAATTTATCATTACAATATGTGTGTGAATATAGTAATATTTTTTAAAAGTTTTATAATAATATTTTCTGGCGAGTGGTAGGGCGCTAGTTCAATTTTCTACTAGACAACCGATATCCTTTTGGATCTGTTTCCCGAGTAACATCCTTAGGGAAACATCTGAGATGTCGGTATGAATTGTTTCGTAAGCGCTCTTTGACGTGTTCAGTGATTTTTTAATGGCGGACATTAAAAATCAAAGTGTAACATCAAGTTCCGTTTCTGGCTAGGAAAATCAGCCGCAATTCTCAAGAGAACTTAAAAAATTCCGGATCAATTTCTGAACACGTCAAACAGCGCTTACAAAAAAAAAACATTGACCAGTAAGATGTTTCCCCAAAGGGTGACATTTCTTGGGCAAGAGATCCAAAAAGGTCTCTAGTGAAGGCACTTATTGGGAATACCAAGGTATTCCAAATAGATAATAGGGTGTTCCACTGCTACTGGTGTTGATCTCGTTCTCGACCCCTTCCTCGACTTTGCCATAATAAAGAACGACAGCCACAAGTAAACCTAGCAGCATCTAGAAGATGAAATATTTAATTATTATTAATACTTATAAACAAAGATTGTCAGATAAATTACGAGTATTAGTTTTATCATTAAATATTTACTTTATTACTTTTTAGTATCCTTAATACTTTATTTATAATACTTTTATTATTATATTTAAATAAAACAAGAAATTTCGAGAGCGCTATAATACATTTCTAGTGACAGTAGACCCCAGTCACGTGGTTCTCGCAGATAAATTACGAGTATTAGTTTTATCATTAAATATTTACTTTATTACTTTTTACCTCCCGTCATACCGTAGGTAAGGGAGGTAATGTTATCGATCCAAAAATTTGATGGTGAGTTTTTAGTAAATAAGCACGAATTAGGATCCCCACAACACGTTTTTACTATTTTTACGGTGGTATGTGTGTGTGTGTGCGTGTGTGTGTGTGTGTGTGTGTGTGTGTGTGTGTGTGTGTGTGTGTGTGTGTGTGTGAGACAGACGATTTTTTCGTCCACGATAACTCTTATAACAAACTTCCAAATATTTCTATTTTCCGTATTTAAGCTTTGTGTATTCATATAAAGAGTTGATTAGATTTTTGGTAAAATTGGATAACTGGAAGTGACTGTTTACTTGAAGCACATACCAGTTTTTAATGAAAAACTATATTAAAATATGATCCAAAACTTTTCAATTTTAGTATTTAAAACTTCTATATCAAGGAGAACAACATACTAGATTTTGGTTAAAATGAATATACCAGAAGTGACACTTTACTTGAAGCTCTGAACAGATTTTCGTGAAAAATATGATATACTCCAAAACTTGTCAAATTTAGTATGTAACACTTTCATATAAAGGGAAGCAATATATTAGATTTTGGCTAAAATTTATAAACCGGAAGTAATACTTTATTTGAAGCTCTGAACAGATTTTCGTGAAAAATTAATAGATACAATCCAAAACTTTTCAAATTTGGTATTTAAGACTTTTATATTAATGAGAAAGACATACTAGATGTTTTCTAAAATTGATAAACTACTTTACAGGAAGCTAAAAACAGATTTATTTGAAAAAATATATTTAAACATAATTTAAAACTTCTCAAATTTGGTATTTAAAACTCGTGTGTAATTTGAAACAACATTACATTTTGACTATACCTATATGATAAACCGAAAGTCGTACTTAATTTGGAGCTTTTAACAGATTTTCGGGGAAAAACATAATAAAATATAATCCAAAATTTGGTATTACAGACTTTTCTATTTATTGGAACAACAAATTAGATTTTGTTTACAAACGAAAGTGATACTTTACTTAAAGCTCATTGCTATTTCAAGCATGGAATTGACGGGAGGTCATGTGTTGGCCCAACGACCACAAATATACTAGACAAAACATGCCCTATACGTCACTATTGTTTGTTATGTTCTCGGCTGGACAGAACGTGACAACTAAAGATAGATATATAAAGTCTACTCTAAACTTTGTTGAGAGATATCTCTACGGTCTATATAATGTCAAAGCCAGTAGATATACTAACGTACCGACATGGTGGCCATCTTGGCTTTAAAACGCAACAAAATCAATTGCCCTGCTGTTGCACGTGTCAAATGTCACATATAGACGCTGTGGAGGTCGGTAGACGGACAGTTGATCGTGATATGAGTATATAGTGATATAAATATCGCGTAAACAGTCTACAAGAGTCTGCAACAGACCGGCAGTCTAAGATTGGAACGCGTAGTGAAATAAATAATTTGTAATATCGTGGAAATAAATAGTAATGTTAATTGGTTAAATAAATAGTGTTAGTGTTATCTAGTTAATTATAGTTTTAGTCTTAATCTGATTTTAATAATTGTTTAATATTAGTAATAGTAACTTTAATTATAGTTTAATAAAAATTTAATTTTAATTAATAATAATTGTCTAATATTTACACTTCACCCAAATAAATAAAAACGTTACATTACGATGTTTTACCTGTATAATAGAAATAACAATCATCGTAATAGCCATTGCTTTCACAAAGCTTACAAAAGCATAATGAAGCTTTTCAGCACAACCATCTTCGTAGGGGGAAGTGCAAGGTTTGGTTCTTTCTAAACTTATGGAACAACAACTCTGCGGTAAAGTATGATTTATCAGTTTGTAATCGGAAGGGCCGGTCATACCGCAGCATTTATCCTAAAATAATCGTAAATGGTGATTATTTAGGGCAAATGTAGTAGATAGTTCAAGGATTTTATAGATGTTTTGAAATTTTTGATCAATCGCCATTTTGTAATTTGAAAAAATAATTGTAAATGCAAATGTTTTACAGGGCCGAAAGGTAATTTTGAAAGAATTTTTTTGTTAAAATATTTTTAAATCTAAAGCGTTTCTAGTTTTATATTTTATAAAATATTAAAAAAATACCGGAGAAAAAATATTAACCTTTTGCAATATTTTCTTCCCGCCATCACGGCGTCATCAACTATGCGCGAACTAGGTCTCGACATACGAGGTCTGTTAAAAAAGTATCCGACCTTTGGCCGGGGAAAAAAACTGGCATATCTGGAGCGTTGGAAACCTAATCACCTTTAAAATAGTCTCCTTGGGACTCCACACACTTCTCCCAGCGGTGCCACCAGGCTATGGAAACTTAAATGGTTGACATTTGGACTAGGGTACCTTTATAACCAGGGTATGGCCATGGCGTGGCTCACGTTTCGTCCGCCATTACTGAGCCATCTATTATATATGTTATTCTTGTGCAAATTATTATGTATTTTCGTGGATATTTTTTTATTATATTCATGAATAACACATTTAGTTATAATTTTAATATGTATTTAAAGTGTAAGTAATATATTTTATTTTATTTACTTGTGTAGTTTGTTAAGCCACCCACCACGATTACTGACATATTGAAAACAACTATAAATTACCAATATTAAGCACAATCATTTAAATTTTAAAAGGTAAGTTTAGAATATACAATTATTATGTACATAAGAACTACAGATATTAAATTAGATGTGATAATAACAACCCATGTCATATATTCTACATAACCTCTAAATGTATGTCTCAATAATAATTGTGTATCTCTTAAATTAATTATTTTTTATAACCTTTATAAATTCACAGTGTGATAATTTAATATTCTTTTATAATATAATATCACATTTATTACAAATAAATAGGGAAATGAATTACAGATAATGGCGGTGATCTTGGCCCATAGCCATACCCCATACCCTGGTTATAAAGGTACCCTAATTTGGACCAAAGCCAATAGATATACTAAAGTACCGACATGGCGGCCATCTTGGCCTTAAAAAGCAACAGTAATGATTTTTCGTGTCGCTAGAGGCGCTTTTGTGGCAGGTGTAAATTGTCAATGTCAAACGTCAAATTATTCGTGGTGTGGTATTAAGCAATTTTTATTGTGTTAGAGAAATTGAGAATTTGCAAAACAAGTACCCGCAAACTGTACGTACCTTATTCTAAGATGATTATACGAATGCATTTATTTGTGTTATTGCAGGGTTCTGTAATGTTTGTAATGTCATTGGTTATCTACAAAATGTTTGTAATAATACAAAATGTTAATTTGAACAACATTATGCAAATTAAAAGTTCTTACTTCACAATGCATTGCATATATCGATTAAATATCGACTTTTCCAATGTTTGTAAACCACTGATGACACCTCTCTTCAACATTTGATAAGCAAAAAAAATGTATTCTGTTTTTATTATGATGACAATTAATTGCACAGCAACAAAGCATTGTCTGTGGTAAATTATTTTATTTTCTTTAACATACCAAAGTTAAAACTGGTGAATATCAATGTGACATTTGGCACCTACAACAGCATCGCCTCTAGCGACACGAAAATGTTTTACTGTTGCTTTTTAAAACCAAGATGGCCGCCATGTCGGTACTTTAGTATATCCATATACCTATTAGATATATACTGCTAATGCCCCTATCTCTCCAATACAAAACAGCGTGCTCGATGGAAAGAGAAAGTTTCGAGGCCTTGGTTACTGATGCGCAAGCGTGAGTTTGGGGGCGTGTTTTCCTAGCGCGCGGTTTCCCAAGCGGTAAACCGTAATTCTGAACGCAATGTTTTAGAAAAATTTAACATATACGAGTTGATTGCTTATATTACAGTCTACTCATAATTTTAAAATTTTTGCAAACGTCTTTCTTAAATAAATTAATTATTAAAATGACAATAATATGCAATACGCAAATTTTATTAATAGCATTACTAATTTATTGTTCCAATTAATAATTTTATAATAAAATAAAAGTAAGGAAAGGTACACATAATGTGAATTAAAAAAACAAATATTTATTGATGCTTAAACAAAACAAGTCTACAATATTTATTTCTAATACAGTCATTTTTTCACATAATATTTGTTTCGTGATGCAGTTTAATTTTTAGATAAGTATTTATTATAATTTTAATAATTTGAAATTTGTGATTGTCTAAAGGATTTTGATTTTTAATATGGTTTATATATTCGTTAACTGCGCATTTTTTGGAAAACTGAAACATAAACATAGTATTATAATGAAAATCAATTACTTTTATTTATTTGTTAGAAATCTTAAATTTTGAACGATAGTTAACAATATAATGAACATTGAGGTATCATTTTAGGTAGTTTTGATACTTTAAAAAAATACGATATAAATATTATTTAATATTTTAACTTACCAGTGAAAACTCCCTGCAGACAGCACCACACAAACAACAAGATTTAACCATTCTGATAAAAGTGTTCACTTTGAAAGAGAAACTACAGAATAACTGAAAAGTTAAGGGCTTTTCTCCCTTTAGTATATTCAAATATTCCAATAACAGTGCACTGACAGCTTCAGCCAATCATAACGTTTGAAGGCCAGAGCATGCGCATTGGTACCGACAGCACCGAACAAAAGAGACAGAAATACAGATTTCTTGTCTCCTTCCATCGTGCACGCTGCAACGGCGGGTATCAGCAGTATATATCTAATAGGTATATGAGTATATCTATTGGCTTTGATTTGGACCAGGGCCCGGACAGTCTTATACGTAACTAAGGGATAGAGTTTGATAGTTCAATGATGTAAAACTAGATGACAATACCATTCAATTCAGCGGCATTTTATGATGTTTTGAAGACCACGTAGGCTTAAATAAAAGAATATATATATATATATATATATATATATATATATATATATATATATATATATATATATATATATATATATATATATATTAAAAATATTCTTTCAGTTAATGTCAAAGTGATGTTAAAGTTTCCGACAGAACTTATTATTAACAATTAATTGATATCTTTTTAATTAAATTATAATAATGAAAGAAATGAAGTGCATTGTTCCTGGTTGCAGTAGATCCAGTCTAAATAATCCCGCATCAAGATTTTTTAGCTTTCCTACCAGTAATCCCTTTTTTGAAAAATGGTTGGAAAATATGAACTTGAATCCTTTATTTAATGGAAAACCTAAAACCACTACTGCGCATTATTTAATTTGTGATTTTCATTTTACGGCCGAATGATTTACAACACATTTACGAATAAAATTAATTCAAAATGCTGTACCAACAATAATTGCAATGAAGGTATGCATTTTACATTTAGTGTATATTTCTACATGACATGTGCATAACTGACACCTGATTGTCTTATGCTAGCCGAGAGAGATTCACAAGTCAGAAGTCTTATAGACATCAACAGAAGTATGCTCGAAATTCATTAAGTTTACCCAGAGAGAAGCAAATCCTGTGATATTTTCTAAACTATTATTCACGAAAGATGACTGTTCAAGGTCATTTGTGAGTCGTCTGATATAATATTACTTGCAGATAACTTCATTGCATTTCGATTGCATAGGCGTGCAACATGAAATATTTATGGACACATTTTATCTGAAAAAATAAGAATAATTTATTTGAAAATGTTTCTTTCTAAATAATGCCTTTCTGAAAGATTTATGTTCTTCACTTATGTTTTTGCAAAATACAAAAACATAGACTTAACTTATAAACTAAGGAATAATAATTTTATTTAAACGTCAACGCCACTGGGTAAATATTAGCACAGAGGGCAGTGCAGTAGATAAATAGGTATCTGTAATTCTACGACATATGTCATTATTATTTATAGTGTGTTAGAAAGTAATGCCACTATTTACGTATATCTGTCACACCACATAAATTAAATAGACATAGGTCAAATAATCTTTCTCTTTCTAATACAAAATGTTGCTAAGCTACTGCTATTAAGTGGTGTGTATTCTTTCTTCGAACAAATGACCTTGAATAGTCATCTTTCGTGAATAATAGTGTACATTATCACCACGGCGCGAATTGGAAAAAATCTGATGTGGCCAGCACATTACCTTCCGTCAGTTCTATATATTTTGTAAAAATTTCATACGGAAAGTTCCTTGCTAAATTAAATATTCTATTTCTTGTACATTAGCTTCCGGCAGTTGCATGTATTTTATGCAAATTTCATACAGAAAATTATTATTTTGTGACGTTTTCTATATACAGTGTAATGTATCTGCAGAAAAAAAAAGATTTATTATTATTATTTCTTGTACATTACCTTAAAGCAGTTGTATGTATTTTATACAAATTCCATAGAGAAAGCAAAAGATCCTATATTTCCAGTAAAATTATAAAACAGACACACTATGTCAATTTCACTTGACACTGACATCTTTCAATCAGAATTTTCTTAATATAGTAGTTGTTTCCACAGGTATGGCTACTTTATGAAATTTAATTTCTTTATAATTTTTTAACTCAATATCCATTTAATATTAAGTATAAAATGCAGTCAAATCGTATAGAGAATAAAATATTCTTTAATATTTATAATAACATCAAATGTGAAAAAATTATATTTAACATAGTTTTTTCAAGAAAAACTGTTAAAATCTTCAAATGATGGTACTTCCGGTTGACCAATTGTAACCAAAATCTAATCAGCTCTTCCTATGGATGTAACGAAGAAGTATACGAAAAAATTATAATTTTTGTAACTGTAGTATTAGAGTTATCGCAGACGAAAATTTTGTTACACACACACATCTACACACACACACACACATCCACACACACACACATACAGACATCATCGTAAAAATAGTAAATTCGTATTCTAGGGACTCTAAAACGTGCTTATTGAGTAAAAACTCATCATCGAATTTTTTGACCAAAGACAATACCTTCCTTACCTAAAGGTGACGGAAGGTAAAAACATTGGATGCACCAAAATTTTCGGGAAGAATTCGGAAAAATCAACCTAGGAGTATTTTGAAAGGAATGGGCGTGACAAGAGCGAGAGATTTGTCTCCCAAGAAAAGAAAAATATATGGACAATATTTAAGCACAAAAATTAATAACAAATTTAAGAAAAACCGGACCACAAAATTTATTTAGAGACACATAATTTGTCTCAAAATAAAATACTCAAGCAAGTCGGAAAAGTTCACAAGATGCCTATTATAATCAAAACTTTTATTAATAGTTTAGTAACCAATACAACAAAACAAACAAAAAACCTCTTGCCAGACCCAATAATATTATTGATTCGCATACATACATCTAAGTATGGCAATGTTTCTTTTTATAGGTAAACAACAGTTTCGATTTAAATAGATTTTTGATTCATTCGTTTTTTGTACCTACATTTTAACACATTGTAATTGTAATTTGTAAACTCTGTAAAATCTTCTAGCGTAAGATGATAGGCGAGTGGAGTCGCAATATTCTAGTTTAGTCAAACTAAATTAATATAATAATAATAATAATAATAATAATAATAATAATAATAATAATAATAATAATAATAATAATAATAATAATAATAATAATAATAATAATAATAATAATAATAATAATAATAATAATAATAATAATAATAATAATAATAATAATAATAATATCTTTATTCCATTGATCATAAAATACATGATATTGGATGAGTCTGTCATATTATTCACAGTGTAACAACAATATGAAACATGTAATATGTAGTAAGTACACAATAAAATAACAATACTTAAAAAATATAAAAAATTATTGTGATAGAAATTCTTGTACTGAATAGAAACAATTTTTAACTAAATATGTTTTCAAATCAATTTTGTAGGACCGTAGCGAGGAGGATGATTTCAAACTATCGGGTAACTTGTTGTACAATACAGCTCCTATATAATATATGTTTTTCTCGAATAAACTAGATTTATGTGGAATTAGTACTAATTTGTTTTTATTACGAGTATTATAATCATGATCATCGTGATGTTTTTTAAAATCTTTATAACTTTTCTTTACAAAAATTAGCATATTATATAGATAGATGCAAGGAACAGTTAAAAGACTTAACTGTATAAAACTATCTCTACAACTGTCACTCCGTTTCAAACCAGACATATAACGAATAGCACGTTTTTGCATTCTAAAAACTCTAGTTGCGGAAGAAGCTAAACCCCAAAAAATAATCCCGTAGTTTAAAATAGAATAAAATTTTGCAAAGTAAAAAGTTTTTACTATATTTAAGTGACTAATATCCTTAAGACGTCGTATTGCGTAACATAAACTTGTAAGTTTTTTACATACATAATCTACATGCTGTTCTCCAGACATATTTTCATCTATTATGAAACCCAATATTTTAGTAGAACTTACTTGTTGTAAAGATTTTCCGTTATATTTAATTAATATGCTTTCGTTATAATCTGGCCTGTTACAAAATTTCATAACATTTGATTTCTCAATATTTAATATTAGCTTATTTTTGGATAACCATTCATTGATATTTTGTAAATTTACATTTGTGTGCTGAACAGTATTTGTAACAGATGGACTATAGTTAAGTAAAGACAGGTCGTCAGCATAAGCAACAAATGTACCGTGGGGAATACAGTATTTTATGTCGTTTACATATAACAAAAATAATAGGGGACCAAGAATTGATCCTTGCGGGACTCCTATGGTGATATTACATTCATCTGACATAACGGAATTAATTACTACCACTTGTTTTCTATTTTGTAGATAAGACTCAAGCCATTGAAGGCATATTCCGCGGATACCATAACGTTCGCATTTTTCTAGTAATATGTTATGATCAATGCAATCAAAAGCTTTTGTTAACTCTAAAAATGAACCAACAACGGATTGGTTCTTATCTACCATGGAATATATTATTTTAGTATAATCTGCTAACGCTGTCATACAATCAGAACCTTTCTGAAAACCATGCTGTTCATTTATTATAATCTTGTGTTTACATAAGAATGATTGTATTTTGGTATATATTACTTTTTCGAATATTTTGTGGAACGGTGAAACTAATGTTACAGGTCTGTAATTATTAATACATGTACTATCTCCCTTTTTATGTAACGGCCTTACTTTAGATATTTTTAATTCAACAGGAAAATATCCACTGATTAGACTCTCATTTATTATGTAAGTCAAAGGGGTTAATATAGCATACATAATTTTCTTTATTAATACATTTGACATATTATCTAATCCAGTCGAAGATGTATTGTTTAATGATTGTATGGTGCGAGCAAGTTCTAATTCTGTAATTGGAGTAATGAAAATCGAATGAACATTCCTGTGTATTTGCGTTGTATTTGAAACTATGGCTTTTTTAGAGTTCGGTTCTAAATATTTTGATTTTATTAAATTTTCCGCTAGTGAACAAAAATGGTTATTGAATTCGTTAGAAATTAATTTTAAATCTGTTATTGGTTCATTGTTTACAATTACTTTGTGTGTGATTAATTTTTCTTCTTTATTGTTTATATTTTGATTTATCACTTGCCACACTGATTTAGCAATATTATTTGAATTTTGGATTAAACTGTCATTATATTGTCTTTTAGCTGTTTTCACTTTATTAATATGTTTACGTTTATATTCACTGTAAAAATTATTGGGAATAGCACCACTGTTTCGTAATTTAAATAGATCTTTAAGTTTTTGTGACGAATTTATTATGTCCGGGGTTATCCATTTTTTGTTTTTATTATGTTTCTTATTATCTATTATTTCCGGAAATGCGATATTAAAATAGTGTGTTATGATCTCCAAAAAAATAGAAAAGCATTGTTCAATGTCTTTTGCTGCATAAACTTCGTTCCAGTCTTCTATACTTACATAATAGTTAAACTGTTGTATATTTGATTCTGAGAAAATTCGTATTTTCTTTTTAACATTATCGCAATTAAACTTCACAGCTTTAATAGTGAATTTCGCGGTCTGGGCAGAGTGGTCTGATAAACCATTATGATTTACTTCGCTTTCCTTGGGACAATCAATATCTGTGAATATGTTGTCTAGGCACGTGCCTTTATTATTAAAAGATATTCGTGTTGGTTCTTCTATCATGTGATGTAGACCGAAAGTATTGAAGATGTCTAAAAAGTCATTTCTTTGCTTATTTTTAACTAAAATGTCAATGTTAAAGTCACCACATACTATCAGTTTTATATTCTTATTCATCGATATTGTTTCTAATAATTGTTCTAATTTATGAAAAAACTTATTTATATCTCCATCTGGAGATCTATAAACTAAAATAACACAATAGTTTATTGAAGCACTATTTATTTTAATTACAACGTACTCAAAATTTATTTCTTCGCACTCAATATTTACATTTAGTGTAATCGGGTTCAGTTCTGGTTTAGCTAAAATTAGTACACCCCCGTTTTTAAAATTTGTTCTATTATAAGCATTAGCTAACACATAATTTTTAATTTTCAGATTGTCTGTTTCTTCTATGTTTTTTTCTTCAATAAACACTTCAAGTACATCAATCTTGTTTCTCAATGACTGCATATTTTGATGCATTATTTTTATACTAGTATCATTGTTTGAAGATTTATTCCATGTATTTTCCGGTAGTTGCTATATCTCGTAATTTGTTTTAGATTCAATGAGTTTAACTAGTTTTTGGTAAATCGGGCAGGTGTTGCTATTTGCTCGATGATTCGTATCAAATTTTGAGTTTGTTTTGGAATTTGAATTGCAGCAGTTTATACATTTTTCAGTATCCTTCTTGCAGTCTTTCATTTAGGACATACTACAACGTTTGATGCACAATCTTTTGAAACATGACCGAAAGTTGAGCATCGATAGCATCGTATCACAGTGAAATATTCTGCACATTTGTAACTTCTCCAGTTAAACGGTATCGAATTATATTTTAGCAATAGATTTCTTATTATGGGATTAACTTGGATTACGATACTAGCAGTTATAGATTTCTCATGTGAAATGGTTCTTATAAATTTTACATCGTTCGTTACATATTGTTCAATTTTATTTTGTTTCATTAGTTTTTCAATTAGTTGATTTTTATCTTCCGGGATATCCGTTTTATTTATTCCATATATTATAATACGAGGAAGAAATCTTTTAGGTTCATACACATTGTATTTTTCTTTGGAAGATTCCAAATTAGATTTTTTTTTTTATAGAATCATCATTTTTACAATTTATTATAATACCTCCCTGTTTCGAATGTTTAACCTTGTTGATTTCAAGTGACAGATTCACCGGATCAATCAGTTGTTGAATTTGTTCTCTAGTTGTTGCAGATTCTTGTTTCGTTTGGGTTGGTTTAATTATTAGAACCTTTTGTACAGGTTTCGCTGCTATCATATTATACGTTGGTTTTGTTTGAAATGTGTTAGATGTCGTGACTGTTCTTTTCTACCTCATTACTTAGTTGTTTACTTAAGTCAGTGTTTTTTAATTTTAACTCTAGATCTTTTATTAAATATGCCTGCAATTCATTTACCTTTTCCATTTCTTCGATGATTTTTTGAAGATTATTAATTTCTTTTTTCAAATAAGTGTTCTTCAAACCAACTTTGTCGTAAGTAACAGTTTGACTTAACTCCAAGGTCACATTTTTTTGACATTCATTACATACCCAGTTTTTTTCTTCTTCGTACTGCCTCATTGCTTCAATTGTAATGCCAACGCATCGTATATGGAAGTATCTGTGACACAAACTGCTACAGGACACTTTATCATCATATCTTGACACTTTTTTATTACAAATATCACACAATGAGACACTACCACCACCGCCTCTCGCCGACATCTTTTATTATATAATATAAATATATCATTATTGTTTATTACCCAGGTTTGAGTGTGCCAATCTGAATTTTATTCGCAGATTTCGGTAATGAAAACATATCTGTCGTTAAAGGCGCTTACTAGGCATCATTTCACATGCTCTTAATTTTATGGTGGAGAAAATACCACAGAGCTCACTTTGGGCTATTTGAAAATTGAAAATCATTTTTAAGTCGATCGGAATCGAACTCGAGCACTTTCGAGTTTGCAAATCATATGATTGTCCCTGTAATCATATTCACTTGTTGCTTGCATGTATAAATCTAACCAAAAAATGTGTAAAGCTTCACCCTAATTGCTTAGCCATATTTATTTATAAATGAATATAAAATTAAAATAAATATTAAATAATATTATATATTGTCCTCAGAGTAAGGAATACTATAGAGGGAGCATGGAGTTAGTTTTAGGACACTGGCATTGATAACCTGAAACGGAAGGGGGAATCGCTTGCCGCCATCTTACCATGCTCTGCTTTTCAATTGTAAGATTAGGATATTCACACAAAAACTTAAACAATGCAATATAAAGTCTATTTATTCACATAAAATTCGTAATATTACAAAATATATATCTATAAACACCCCAAAAAAATAATTTAAGTGTTATAATTATTATTATAATAGAGAAAATAATTATTCATAATTATTGTGTAAGGTGATGAAAGTTTTTGTTTAAAATTTATAAATAAAGGACTTGACGTCTATCAACGACGATTGTCATGCATTTCAGAAACCCGCAAGAACTGAATACTCTATGAATATTATTGCAATGTTAGCATATTAATTGATTAGTTTTTTATTTTGTCAAAAGTAAATATTTATTATTTCGTCAAAATTGAATAAAATACTGTATAAACCACGTGTTTTAAAGAAAAAATATTCCTTATTATTTTTGGTTTATAAATATCTATTGTTAGTGGCCCTTAAATAAAATTAATTTTGAATAATGCTGCCGCATGCTTTCGCTTTCATTTATACTTGTTTTTGTAATATAATGTATTCTTAAATTAATATATTTTTCTGATATAGCTCTTATAAGGTGTACAATATGGTTTTCTAATGGATTTTGATCATGAATATGCTGATTTAATGACTCAAATATACTATTGTTTAAATAAAATTTCAAAACAGATGTTACTAAAAATAATAAGGAATATTTTTTCTTTAAAACCCTACCACCACTATCCGACAATGCTTGTCTTATAATTTTTTCTGATGTTCTACAAATATGAAGAACATCGTTTGAAGGATACCCTAAACCTCCTTTATTTCTTAATTTGATGAACTGAAAAGCATTGTCATCGTTCTCATGTTCCAAGTCGTTTTCTAAGGAATCTAAACACTCTTCACATTTAATTTTACATTTTAAGTATTTTACCACATATCCACTTATGTAGGCAATAATATTCATAGAATATTCAGATAGTTCTTGCGGGTTTCTGAAATAAATATGGTCAGAATCTGATACTGTAAGTACGGGTACATCAGGAATCTCGTCTTCTTGAATATCACGTTGCGAAAGATTAATAATTTCTATTGAATTCGTTTTAGTTTTTGAGCTTGAAACATGCAAAATACTTATATTTTCTAAAGGTATACAGTTTCCTCTATTTGATACTTGAAACTCAGCGTGTACCAATATTTTTTTTATCGCTGCTTTAAATTGTTTACATGTAGGATTGTTGTTGAAACCACCTTGAGCCCTTATAAATGAAAATAAAATCTCTAGGTGATCCTGATTCAACTTGTAAGTTGGAATATATTTAAGTAAAGAATTATTTGTAACTAGAGTATTATACAAATTCTTAACACTGTTGATACAGATCAAAAATCCTAGAAAACCAATTTTCCTGTTAGAATCAATTAAAAGTGAACCATCGGCACATTTTAATTCGTTTATATAATTTTCACATTCTTCTAACATTTTAAAAACATTAATTTGATTATTTTCATTAATAGGAGTTTTGAATCCATATTGTCTGAAATTTTTGCTATTTAAAATGTCAAAGAGATTATTGAATATTTGTAAAAATTTAATAGTGCCAGAGCAGTTTTGAAATTCTGGTAATTTTAATTCATTTTCACAAAACTGTAATGCACAGGCTACTGAATTGCTTAGTAGCTGTGTAGCTAATTTCACTTTCATAATCTGCCGTTTATAATTGACATGTATTGTTTTCAATTTATTGGCCAAGTGCAATCCTTCTCCTTTTTGCAGTTTCTCCAACTGTTCAATATATTTCCATTCTATTTTTCTTCCATTTCTGTCGATTAAAATCTTCTTGTCACAAAAGCAGTTTCTTACGTTTTTAACCATGTGACAAGGGTCAGGATAAAAGTATACCTCTTCTTGGGTTTCCGGATGACGAAAAAATGTAACGTGATTTTTTACATCACATCCTAAACGATTCATCATAGAAATATTTGGTGATGCCCCATCGAAAGTCAGTGAAACAATTTTTAAGCCTGCTTCGTAGCACTTTGTCAAGCAGATATTAATCAGATTACATCTCTGTTCTGCACTGACTCCATTAACTAAGAAGTAGGCAATAGGTAGCTTCCACGAATCGTTAATGCACACGACCATAAACACAAGAGCGTCCTTTGCTTCTGCCTGAGTATCGTCACTCTGTTCAATTCCATATTCTACATATCCATGGTATTTATTTCCATCGAACTCGATTCGTCGGCGTATCGCCATTTCATCTACGCATAAACTTGCAATTAATGGGTAGTCAGAATACTGGCATCTAAACTTAATTGCATTAAATGCTTCACTAATAAATCCAGCATCGCCATTTACGCTATTGTACCACTTTGAAATTGTTTTGTGATGTGGTAAAACGGAATTAAATGTGGAACGTACATAATTATATGCAGCGGGAGAATAATAATGTAGAGTCAATGAAAATTTCCTGAGCTCAGCACTGTATTGGGATCGAGTATTTTTTTTAAAGTGCCGTTTTAAAATTTCCTTGTACGGCCCAGATATGTTATTTAATATATCTATTTGCTCTTGTTGTAATAAATTTTGTTTTTTAAACTTTGGAAAACAGAAGATAAATTAGCTATTTTTTTTGTTTTACGTCGTGATGATTGCCTTAGTAATCTTATTTTCTGTTCATATCGTGATTTCATAACTCGCATTTTTTCAAGTAATGCTGCTTTAGCTGGTGATAATTGGCGACTTACACGTCGTAATGGAGAGAAAGATGTAGTACGTGAAACTAATTTCCGAATATTTTCATTGAGATTCACGGAAGAAGTTGAAGCATATTCCTTTCCCGACGAATCCTCCTCCATTAGTGAAGATGTCGATGTCACATCACCTGCAGAGGTGGAAGCTATCGGTGTAATTCCCGCAACCTGTAAAGTTGACACTTTACTTGATGCAGTCTGTGTAACTCCCGCCACCGGTAAAGTATTTCTTTTAAGAAGTCGACGTGGTGCTTTCTTTTCCTGCAAAATATAAATCGAGATTTAAATATAGGTACCTAATACACTGATGTTCTTTGAATAAAATCAATAATATTAATTTAAGGCCCGGTATTATCACTTCCGGATAAAGTGCCAGTTAATTTATCTGCCAGATAAGAAAGAAATATCGCATCGATATATCAACGTAAGTTGACAAAATTATACACACGTCAATTATATGATGCGACATTTTTTTCATATCTGACAGATAAGTTAACTGGCACTTTATTCGGAAGTGAGAATACCGAGCCTTGTGAAACGTCTGTCTGTTTGTCTGTGTATCTATTTGTGTTTGCCAGTTTATTTTCTCAACGGTAAGAGATAAATTTCACAAATATTTCAAATAAAGCTTTCCAAATTTCGGTGATCACTGAGTGACTAATGGTACTTTCTAACTTTTTCTGAATCACAAACATCTAATTAAATATTTCGGCGAGAAGATGGTACCTAGACCCAGTACAATTCAATCAGATTTTAACTGACAAATTTGTGACGAGTGGCCATTTCATCTCTTTCAACTAGAATGTGTTACCTAATTTTTATTGTTATTTTGTTCTGACGTGTAAGTGATCAGTTATTTAATTGAATAAAATATTCACCAGCACATTAATCAATGACTAAATTCTGTTGTTAATATACCTACTTTTTGTAAATATGATGGGAATGATTTAAATAATGATGGTACAGCCATTTCTCTTAATCTAACAGACGATAATGATGTACGATCAAATGAATCGTCCGTAAAATGTATTGAACAAACAACACTTGTCGATGAGGGAGCCCACCCAACTCTTCTTACAGCTTTTACCCACTGATCTCTTCTGTCCGGTTTTTTCGGAAAACTACAACACAAAAATAAATAATTAATACATGTGAAAATTGTTTGATGTATATATGACAAACAATTATTTTTAATAAAGATGACAATAAACGAATACTTACAGGTGAAATGTTATTTTTTGTGTTTCTTCCAATTTCTTCTGTTCATTCGTCTTTTTCAGTCCTGTCCTATTATTACAACCAAACGCACAACACACTGGCATTTTTAATCAATGTTAATATTACATTTAAACTTTTACAATCACTACACGACAACAAAGAAAACATGTGAAAACATGAACAAAGAGCACGGTAAGATGGCGGACGGATTCCCCTCAGTATTTCACCTGGCAGTGCACGTTGCTCCCTCTTATTGGCGAAAAAATTCAAAGTAGGTGACGTCTGGCGGCAGATTTGTGAACTAGAGGAATAAGGAAACATTGATAGCATACATTGAAATGTATGTAATTTTAGACAGGTTTCATTTATATTTGTTGTAAAAGAAAGTGACATATATAGTGTTATTACATTTTCAGATTTAAATAATGATCAGTAAATGCCATAGGTACTGCTCAGTGCCACAATGCGATAATTACAAGTCAAAAAGTGTAAGTTTACACTAAATTCAAAGTGACAAAATATGATCTTGAAATTTTCTTTCCATATAGTTTTGGCGTCTCCAATCGCTTCAATTTTTTTATTTTTTAAAACAGGGTTGCAAAATTCGTCTAATTTTATAGCCAAACTATACTATTTATCATCCTTTTTAACAAGTTTTACCCTTATTTGTTCCAAATCTGTACAACTTAATTTTTCTATTTCTTCTGCTCTGTAATACACAAATCCATAAACAAATTAATTAATAGCATAATAATAATGATAACTTTTGTTGTAAAAAATAAACAATATACTTTGATTTTTACTAACCTTTTCATATGCGACAATATTTTTGCCTCCCAATCCTGCTCTACAACTAAATTTTGCTTTCCAGTAATTTATATTCTCATTTAATAAAATTTTAATCATGAGGACCTCCACTCAAATGACTGGTTTTTAAACATGATCCCAATATTGTACCTGATCCATCAACTTTTATTCCACAAAGCAATACATATCCTGCCTTAAAAACTGCTTCGTCTTCCTTTATAGGACGTGCAGGATCAATGTATTCAAAAATATCACCTAACTTTATGTTAATTTTCTTTATATTAAATACTTTGCACTTTGAAATGCATATTGCCAGCAATAAGGAATGAGAGCACTATCCTTATTCATCCGCCATCTTGCTACCGTCCGGCCTGCCACCTATAGTTCAGTTTTTTCGCCAATAACCTATATTATTTTTTTACTCTGAGACTGTTCTGGTGATGTCAATTTAAGATTATTTTCATCACAAGAATTAGCAAAATGTTTACAATTTTTAGGGCTAAATCTTTAATTGTTGTAACTTAAATAACTAAATTGTGTCATAAAAATAATGATATGCCATCTCGTTGAAGCTCTGAACAGATTTTCGTGAAAATTAATCCAATCCAAAACTTTTGAAATTTGGTATTTAAGACTTTTATTTTAATGAGGACGATATATATGATGTTTTCTAAAATTGATAAACCGAAAGTACTGCTTTACAGGAAGCTATAAACAGATTTTCTTGAAAGAATATATTAAAACATCATTCAAAACTTGTCAAATTTGGTATTTAAAACACGTGTATAATTTGAAACAACATTATATTTTGACTATACCTATATGATAAACCGGAAGTGGTACTTAATTTGGAGCTCTTAACAGATTTTAGAGGAAAAACATTATAAAATATAATCTAAAATTTGGTATTACAGACTTTTCTATTTATTGGAACAACAAATTAGATTTTGTTTACAAACGATCAACCGGAAGTGATACTTTACTTAAAGTTCATTGCTATTTGAAACATGGAATTGACGAAAGGTTATGTGCTGGCCACATCAGATGGGTCACAAATGACCTTGAATAGTCATTTTTCGTGAATAATAGTTTACCTACATGTTTTATTGGATAAAATTTTTGCACCAGACACCGACAAATCGTGCTCATTCACTAAAAACTCACCACCGAATTTTTTGACCAAAGACAGTACACTATTATTCACGAAAGATGACTATTCAAGGTCATTTGTTCGAAGAAAGAATACACATCACTTTATAGCAGTAGCTTCGCAACATTTTGTATTAGAAAGAGAAAGATTATTTGACCTGACAAATATACGTAAATAGTGGCATTACTTTCTAACAGACTATAAATAATAATGACATATGTCGTAGAATTACAGATACCTAATTATCTACTGCACTGCCATCTGTGCTAATATTTATCCAGTGGCGTTGACGTTTAAATCAAATTATTATTCCTTGGTTTATAAGTTAGGTCTATGTTTTTGTATTTTTCGAAAACACAAGTGAAGAACATAAATCTTTCAGAAAGGCATTATTTAGAAAGAAACATAATTGTCAAATGAATTATTCTTATTTTTCAGTTGAAATGTGTCCATAAATATTTCATGTTGCACGCCTGTGCAAACGAAATGCAATGAAGGTATCTGCAAGTAATATTATATCAGACGGCTCACAAATGACCTTGAATAGTCATCTTTCGTGAATAATAGTTTACCTTCCTTACCTAAAGGTGACGGAAGGCAAAAACAAGTAGACATAGAAAAATAAAAGGTTGATTTTCTCGTGTTGTCATGGGAAATTTTGATTTTAATCAAATGTCAGATATGAATTAACTTCAATAATTGGAGAAATATTAAATATTACGGCGGTCTCAGTGTTATGTGTACATTGACCGTTGATGGTAAATAGCTCTTCCTTTAAATAAATGCTTGCGCATAATACTGAAGATGAAGATTAAACATATCGTACATTTATCCGGTGCTTTAATTTTTTCATAAAATGGCGGGTAATTCAAAAAGCAACCTCAAATTTGAACAGCCTTTATATAAAATACGCTAGAAAGAAAAATGAAATAACGGAAAATACTTACCAAAATGTAAGCACCGGTTAAATATACGATATGTTTAATCAACGGTCAATGTACACATAACCCTGAGACCGCCGTAATATTTAATATTTCTCCAATTATTGAAGTTAATTCATATCTGACATTTGATTAAAATCAAAATTTCCCATGACAACACGAGAAAATCAACCTTTTATTTTTCTATGTCTACTTGTTTTTGCCTTCCGTCACCTTTATGTAAGGAAGGTAAACTATTATTCACGAAAGATGACTATTCAAGGTCATTTGTGAGCCGTCTGATATAATATTACTTGCAGATAACTTCATTGCATTTCGTTTGCACAGGCGTGCAACATGAAATATTTATGGACACATTTTAACTGAAAAATAAGAATAATTCATTTGACAATTATGTTTCTTTCTAAATAATGCCTTTCTGAAAGATTTATGTTCTTCACTTGTGTTTTCGAAAAATACAAAAACATAGACCTAACTTATAAACCAAGGAATAATAATTTGATTTAAACGTCAACGCCACTGGATAAATATTAGCACAGATGGCAGTGCAGTAGATAATTAGGTATCTGTAATTCTACGACATATGTCATTATTATTTATAGTCTGTTAGAAAGTAATGCCACTATTTACGTATATTTGTCAGGTCAAATAATCTTTCTCTTTCTAATACAAAATGTTGCGAAGCTACTGCTATAAAGTGATGTGTATTCTTTCTTCGAACAAATGACCTTGAATAGTCATCTTTCGTGAATAATAGTGTACTGTCTTTGGTAAAAAAATTCGGTGGTGAGTTTTTAGTGAATGAGCACGATTTGTCGGTGTCTGGTGCAAAAATTTTATCCAATAAAACATGTAGGTAAATTATTATTCACGAAAAATGACTATTCAATGTCATTTGTGAGCCATCTGATGTGGCCAGCACATAACCTCCCGTGAATTCCATGTTTGAAATAGCAATGAACTTTAAGTATCACTTCCGGTTGATCGTTTGTAAACAAAATCTAATTTGTTGTTCCAATAAATATAAAAGTCTGTAATACCAAATTTTAGATCATATTTTATGTTTTTTCTCGAAAATCTGTTAAGAGCTCCAAATTAAGTACCACTTCCGGTTTATCATATAGGTATAGTCAAAATATAATGTTGTTTCAAATTATACACGTGTTTTAAATACCAAATTTGACAAGTTTTGAATGATGTTTTAATATATTTTTTCAAAAAAATCTGTTTATAGCTTCCTGTAAAGCAGTACTTTCGGTTTATCAATTTTAGAAAACATCCAATATATCGTTCTCATTAATATAAAAGTCTTAAATACCTAATTTCAAAAGTTTTGTATTGTATCAATTAATTTTCACGAAAATCTGTTGAGAGTTTCAACGAGATGGCATATCATTATTTTTATGACACAATTTAGTTATTTAAGTTACAACAATTAAAGATTTAGCCCAAAAAATTGTAAACATTTTGCTAATTCTTGTGTTGAAAATAATCTTAAATTGACATATCACCAGAACAGTAATGCCAAGTCCTTTTGCCGGCCTAGATCAACAACAGCGCATTTCTGGACGATTTTGAGTTCTGTAATACTAGTCAAATTGGACGGAGGTACGAAAATAATATTTTGCTTTAAAAATACAATTTTTCCCATAAGATAACATTGGTTTCGTTGCCGCTGTTCTCCCAAGCATATGATTGGTACATTCTGAGCATGCGCATTGAGATAGTAATATGGTCTATTTGCAGCGATAGAACGAGATAGCCGTTAAATTGAAAAGGTCCATTAATGTATTGTTATAATCAATCCTTGTTATTATTGTAATGAATTATAATTAAAAAGAAAATAATTTTCATTGTATACCGTTCATATTATTTCTAATTTAAAGTCCAAAAATGGTGATCGAAAACAATGAATTATTATGCCCTCATATAATGCCCCGGTTGTTATAAATATGTTTATATACTCCATATCTATAGCAATATACAGTTCATAATACTTTAGTAAGACAAAAAAACAATTTTATTAACAAAATATCTAAATAAAGAAAAATTTAATAATCAAAATGATAAATTAGACAATGGTTGTTCGATTTTTTGAGTGATAGGTACAAAATAAATAACCAATTTACAGTTTTAAATCTTTTTTTAATGTTCGATCATTTATTATTTACATTACAAATATTTATAAGCTTATGGACGTTGCTCATATTTACATATTGTACACTAGGGCCAATTGAATAAAACATTGTTAACTAATCATGGACACGTATGAAAAATACATCCGATAATGGGATATAATAGTGTGACGTCAAAGTATAGCGCGAAATACGAAGCATTGTCCTAAGCAAAAACAATAATTCAAAGTAGACTCTATTGACAGAACACATAAGGGTCGAATTTAAAGGCTTGTAATTTGATGCTGATATTATTGGTATTATAGGCGATTGGAAATAAGCAATGACATCTGGTGGCATTTTGAGCAACTATAGTTGACGGCATAATTTATACATGTGACATTTCTTTGACTGTATAAACACAAGTGTTATCTATTATCTTCCTAATATTTGCGATTTGGTATATAATATCTTTTAATATTACACACGTAATGCATAAATGAAATTAGTAAATGTCAAATTATCCCGTTAACGCTAGTTCCTTTAAAAGCCATTTTGGCGCTACGATCTTATTTTCCATCGCCTGTAGGCGATGTGCACATTTTGAGCGTCAGCGCCTCTAACGGCTACTTTGGCATTTTTGGGTACCTAATAAATTTTGACATTTCGATAAAGTGATACAATTTACAATTTTATTTTGAGTTTTTGCTGTTATATATGAATATTATACGTCATAGTATACGCTTGTACCGTACCTTTTTGAGCGACGGCAGCGCCGACTACTGGAATCGATAAGCATCTTTGAGCTGATCATTATCAAAGCCCGGAAAATGTCAACTACAATTACTTGTGGTTTTAAAGCTGTAAACTTGAATGTTTTTCGAAATAAAAGTAAAGGTAAAAAATTAGTGGAAAGCTATGAAGTTTCTAGAGTCAAGAAAATTATTGAAAATAATTCGTGAAAATTAATGTGCTGTATCAAGGATATACCTATGTATATAATTTACTGAATATATGTCCGTCTGATTACAGCCCCTCAGTTTTTCTTAAAAAAAAAACATGAATTTGGTTTGATTACAATAAAGGAATACTTATATAATTATAACAAAGAAACCTTGATTACAATAATGAAATTAGCTAATCACGATTTGTGGGCCCTAGTTTTTTGATTAAATTAAACCATGGATACGACTGAACTATAATTTCAAGATTATTTACAATTCATTTCTTTATTTATTAAAATACTTAGAATAGAAATAGAAGAACTGTTTGTTGTATTAAAAGTACTTATTAATATAGTATTCAACAGATCAAATTTTAGAATTCTGAGTTTTTACTTTCAAAATTTGAGAAATTTTGAGCGCAGCATACTCAGCTTCCTTTTATTTTAATTATTTCTACTGAACTCAGTAATCATTATCGATGATAAAATCTTCTAAATTTATAATAACACGTAAATCCTATTAAATACACATATTTCTGTCAGCTCAAATATTGCATTTTCGGCCGATTGGCGTCGCCTCAAGCGTTACGGTACTAGGGTACCTTTATAACCAGGGTATGGCCATGGCGTGGCTCACGTTTCATCCGCCATTACCGGGACATCTGTTATATGTGTTGTTCTTGCGCAAAGTATTATGTATTTTCGTGGCTATTTGTTTTATTTTAATGAAAACCACATTTAATTATCATTTTAATATGTATTTAAAGTGTAAGTAATATATTTTTTATATTTTGCGTTCATAATGAAGTCATTACGATACGCAATTGCGTATCGTAATGACCTTCATTTCGATACTCAATTTTTTGTTTTAGACGGTTGGTACTAGATGACGTTTCTTTAACCCATTTTTACCTAATTTATTTTTAGTTAATTGACAATTCATTTTAATAATATAATGTCGATATTATTATTATTATTTTATTTAGGGAAGATTATTTACATGAAAATGTACAAATATAATCACAAATTGAGTAAGTAAATGTTAATATAATGTTCGAATTAGTCCACATAGATGGACCTAGTAGTACTAAAAATTTGTAGATTGAACCTTTGAACGATAGAAAATTATTTTTAATTAATTTTAAAGCAAGTTTTAGTTCAAATATAAGAAAAAATAAAAATTTCCTGTACACTGAGGCTGAAAGGGTTAAATTGTCAAACGTCAAAGCTGGAAGATAAGAAATTTCAATATAACCTCAAAATTTCTTTTACTTAATAAATCACTTTAATGAATATAATACTAATAATAATACATATTTTCGTCTTACTTTGCATTTCAAAATAAGCAATCAAAACATTCCCTGTTACGCCTTTGACATTATTTTCTTTACACCATGTGTCAAAATTTGCAAATTCTTTCTCATAAATCTCGCGCGATTTTTTAGGAAGTAGATTATTTACTGTAGTCTGAGCTATATTACGTAGCTCAGGCGGAGTGCAACTGATTTCATCTTCCATGATTACACTAAATTCACTTAAATATGTTCGTAAATATTGAAATGACATGAACTTTCAAATAACAATTGAATGTGTTCAATTCAATGTTACCAACTACAACATTTCACTTACAAATTTCCCTAAATCAACTCGGTTTAATATTAACAGTTTTTTAAAATATTTTAGTTTGTAGAAGGCGCAAAATATAAAAAATAGTATAAAGAACTCATTTTATAAGACTTTCTTTCGCACTTGTCAATTAGAAAACTCGCTAACGCTCGTTTTCTAAATTTTGACGCGTGCGAAAAAAACATGTCTTATTAAACACGTTCTTTAATATACTATTATCTTATTTACTTGTGTAGTTTGTTAAGATACCCATCACGATTACTGTCACTGAAAACAACTAAAAATTACCAATATTAAGCACAATCATTTAAATTTTTAAAAGGTAAGTTTAGAATATATAATTATTATGTAATTAAGAACTAGTGATATTAAATTAGATGTGATAATAACAACACATATCATATATTCCACATAACCTATAAATGTATGTCTTAATAATAATTGTATATATCTTAAATAAATTCATTTTTATTACCATTTTAAATTCACAGTGTGATAATTTAATATTATTTTATAATATAATATCACATTTATTACAAATAAATAGGGATATGAATTACCGACAATGGCGGCCATCTTGGCCCATGGCCATACCCTGGTTATAAAGGTACCCTATGTCGATTTAGTGTACCTTTATAACCAGGGTATGGCCATGGCGTGGCTCACGTTTCGTCCGCCATTACCGGGACATCTGTTATATGTGTTGTTCTTGCGCAAAGTATTATGTATTTTCGTGGCTATTTGTTTTATTTTAATGAAAAACACATTTAATTATCATTTTAATATGTATTTAAAGTGTAAGTCATATATTTTATCTTATTTACTTGTGTAGTTTGTTAAGATACCCACCACGATTACTGTCACTAAAAACAACTAAAAATTACCAATATTAAGCACAATCATTTAAATTTTTAAAAGGTAAGTTTAGAATATACAATTATTATGTAAATAAGAACTACAGATATTAAATTAGATGTGATAATAACCACCCCTGTCATATATTCTACATAACCTCTAAATGTATGTCTTATTAATAATTGTGTATCTCTTAAATTAATTAATTTTTATTACCTTTATAAATCCACATTGTGATAATTTAATATTATTTTATAATATAATATCACATTTATTACAAATAAATAGGGAAATGAATTACCGATAATGGCGGTGATCTTGGCCCATGGCCATACCCTGGTTATAAAGGTACCCTATACGGTACTAGGGTACCTTTATAACCAGGGTATGGCCATGTGTCAGGATCGCCGCCATTGTTGGTAATTCATTTCCCTATTTATTTGTAATAAATGTGATATATATATAAAAGAATATTAAATTATCGTCCTGTGAATTTATAAAGGTAATAAAAATTAATTAATTTATGAGATATACAATTATTATTAAGACATACATTTAGAGGTTATGTAGAATATATGACATGGATTGTTATTATCACATCTAATTTAATATCTGTAGTTATTATTTACATAATAATTGTATATTCTAAACTTACCTTTTCAAAATTTAAATGATTGTGCTTAGTATTGGTATTTTATAGTTGTTTTCAATATGTCACTAATCGTGGTGGGTATCTTAACAAACTACACAAGTAAATAAAATAAAATGTATTACTTACACTTTAAATACATATTAAAATGATAATTAAATGTGTTTTTCATTAAAATAAAACAAATAGCCACGAAAATACATAATAATTTGCGCAAGAACAACACATATAATGGATGGCCCGGTAATGGCGGACGAAACGTGAGCCACGCCATGGCCATTCCCTGGTTATAAAGGTACCCTATACGGTACAAGCGTATATTGAAATGAATAAAGAAATTATTTAAAAAGTTATATGTGACAGAAAATATAATTTTTCTCATAATATATGTGATTTCTGTAAACCATTTTATCATACTTGTTTTATATTATAATTTATAATATTAGTTAATATTATAAGATGCAGAATACATGGAAATTGCGATTAAAGAGTTGGAAAACTTGGATGATTGAAAAGAAGAAAATTTCTGCATATCACGATATCAATGGATGATGTTAGCATATATCTTTTATATTCGCAATAAGTGACGAATATTCTTCATTGAAAATATACCAGGCTCTAAGTGGAATCAGTTGCACAAGCTCGGAATGGAGAATACACGAAAAATACGAACCATATGAATTTTTACTTTTAACATTACATGTACAAAATGTATAATAAATAGACTAATTATGTCACAAATAGACCTTCTATTGGGATTTTCAAATAAGAAAACGCTAACTTGCGGCAAATATTACAACTGCAAACAGTGGTACAAATTTGACATTTACATGAAACTACAGCTATATGACTACAAAAACTCTATTATACGTACTTAAATTATAAATAAAAAATACTAATAAATGAAAAAATAATATGAAAACTAAAGAAATACAATTGACAGAAATGTTACGTTGACACACGTCAACAAAAAGTGTACCAGTAGGTGCGTTCAATGAAGTAAGCAAATCTAGCAAATGTTAGGTAAGCAAACGAGACTTGTTGCTTAGTTCGCTGAACGATTTGCTAGCTATATGGCGAACTGTCATCCACAACTGTAATCGGGAAATGTATATAGATGTCAAATATAACATTCTATAATTGTGTATCTGTCGTATCTCTTTTCTTGGTCAGCGAACATATGGAAAATGAATTTATATATTTATTTTCAGATAGTGGGATTAATTTGGAAGAAGCTATGTTGACTGTAACAAAATATTTTAAATTTAATAATGTTATAAACATCCATCACAAAACTCTCAAAGCCTTTTTTACATGTGGTTGATAGACACACTCCATATAAAGAAATAGAATCAGTTCAAGTTAACTTCATGTATGTAAAATTTGTATTTCCCGCCAATATATTTGACACTTAGCAAAACAAGCGAGAAAATTGTAGCTTGGATTGCTTGCGAGGAAATCAAGCAAATGCTAGGCTAGCAAAGTCGTTCAACAAATTTTACTTCCGGTTGCCTTGTTTTGCTGGTCTTATTGAACGTACCTAGTGTTTAATGCGATCAGCGCCATCTCTTGATACTTGAAAATCCCAATATGATACAATTGCAAGTATTATACAATTTTAAGATAATTTTCTGCTTCTTTTATTATATTTTGTTCAAATTTTAACTTAAAAAACACATTTTTATATAATTCATTGTTTCAATCATACGACCATTATTTGAATTTTATTCATACGATAAGTATCTTTTACAATGAGAAAATATGTAAACCTAAAAGTATTTTTCATGTTAGTAGAAGATATCTGTTGAAAAGTTATTTTCTTACGCATATATTCCTCATATAGAGCGCGAGCAGACACGTGACTCGACCTTGACGTGATTAGAATCAGCTGATTTGTGTGCGCATGTCATTTTGACAAGAACAATGTTATGTTGACAACACCCATGTTTGGACTTATTTTGATTTTTAACTGCTAAAATGTTATTATTTTTAATTACATGTGTTTTACTGCCTAAAAATTGTAAAATATTAACATTTTTGCAATTCAAAATCAAAATAAATCAAAAATGTTCTTGTCAAAATGACATGCGCACACAAATCAGCTGATCCCAAAGCAAGTCAAGGTCGCTCGAGTCACGTGTCTGCTCGCGCCCAATAATATTTTAAGAAATTTATAAAAATTGATATTTCAATCGGTAATTTTGTCAGAATTATTACATCTCTTACTGCATCACATAATATTTGACGTCCTATCATTCGCATTCATTGCAAACATTTTATAAAATAAATATTTTAAAATTATTCTGACATAAAACATAACCTTGTTATGTTTCAATGAGTAACCACTTTTGTCATTTTTGTCCGCTGTCGGCGCTGACTATTTTTGTGCACACCGCCTATTGTTCTAATAATATTTTAATCTTGTTTTTGAAGCATTTATATAGATGTCAGTACAATCAAAACTAAATTAGAGTTAAATTAAACTTATGACTTACTTAAATCTAAACAAAAACCATAAATCTAATTTTCATTTGTGAATGCACCTTTAATTGACAGCCCTCGCTTCCATCGCCCGATTCGGGTCTATAGACCATATTCGTAACTATAGCGCCTCTGCCGGCATATTTATGAAATGAAAAAAGCGTGCCAGGGTGACAAACTATTTTTTAATTTTTCCAATTAAATTGGCAATACTAACTTATTTTCTCTGTACTATTTTTAGGAAAAATATGAAAAGATATTCCTTTTTAATTAATGGATTCAAATCACAATCCGAAAAGCAACAATAGTAAACAGGCATAATTAAAAAATATATATTTAGCACTTTACAAAAGAATCACAAATACAAAACATTAGTTTGGGGTTATCTGTCAGTGACAGAAGAGTAAACAGCCGCTTAAAATTTTTAAATTTTAATGTTTATCTTATTGATTATTTAAATATTATAAGGGCAGAATCCAGTAGTTAAACATGAAATGAAACTTGCAAGAAAAAAATTATCGTTCATTTACGTCTACATAAAATAATATTTTGCTTTAAAAATACAATTTTTCCCATAAGATAACATTGGTTTCATTTCCGCTGTACTCCCAAGCATATGATTGGTGCATTCTGAGCATGCGCATTGAGATAGTAATATGGTCTATTCTGTAAATATTAACGCATGGTTTAAATTGAAGCTCAGAGTTAAAAAATTTAACACAAGTGTTAGCTGGACATTTGCTGTTCTGTAATGTTAAATGCGTTATAATAATTAAAGATGTGCTTTAAGTTTGAACGTTAAATGTTATAATTTAACACTATATACAGTACCTAGTGTCAATATTTAACTACCAATGTTAATTTGAAAATGGCGAAATCGAAGTAGAAAATGCAGTACAAAGGTATGTATTTTAAATAATATAATAGAATCTATTGATTTTTACAAATTAGTAACTATTTACAATGTTTTAATTTTTGTTATTGTATCACAAACCAATTTATTTTTAGCAATTTCTAATTTATTTTCTATTGAATTTTCGATGTAACATTTCCCATTTTTATATTAAAAAGTTTGTGCTCAGTTTTGGGTACATGCTTTTGTATATTTCTAAAAATTTCGGTGACGTTGAGTTTTATTTATTGTTAACAATTGTAAACATACGGTTAATACGAGTTTGGTCGTCGTATTCAGTTGAACTTCAGAAAAATGTCAAAGAAACTCTGGTTTTCACAGACCGACGTATGACGGTTCCATTATTGCCAAGGAACTATCTAAAACAAGTAAATATCTTAGCATCGGGATGTTTTGAACACGAAAATCCTTAACAGATGGGCTTTTTACAAGGGAAAACATTTTTTTTTTCAACTATTATCTTTCCTATAAACTTTATAAGATGCATTTTATATTGAATTTAAAAGCTTAAAATTATGTTTTTTTTAGTGCCAAATTTTTGAGTTTATGCTATGACCAAGGAATCTTAATTTAAAGACGTTGCAAAAATATATCATTTTATACTCTAAATGTCAATGTAGTAATCGCATAAAGTTTTACGGTACAGAAAATATTTAAAAAGAACTATTTGTCAGGAATTCTCGTTTGCATAATGTACTATGTAAATCAAGCTTTATACTACAGTGTCATCTATGATACAAGTTATAACACTTATAAATTTTACAACGGACACTCAGCTGTTTCCGTGAACCTTCCAAACAGCTTATCTTGTTGCCCCGTGCGGTGTGAAGTTGTCTGTCAGTATCATTTTCCACTTAAACATTTATATCTATTATGCATAAATATTGTCATGTAAAATAAAATAAATTTTAAAAGTGACTCAAAGGGTTTTATGTGTCTTGTGCCATTTAAAACAATATATTAATCTTGTAATACATCCGTCTCATACATTATTCCATTGATATCAGCTTCTTGCATCAAATATTGTTTCATAAACTTTATTGTATATATAGATTAATAGATATTTATATTATTAATTAATGCTAAGAACAGTTACATACCATTCCCATATATTTATAATGTAAATACTTAATTGAAATTATAACTATAAACCTATTTCGATTTCAAAATTTATTTTTAGTTACAATATGTAGGACGGAGTGTACTTTTTAAATTTGTAAGCGCGCGAAGTAGATACGCGCCAGTTCATGGGCTAGATTTGTACTTTATGAAACAGTGCTTGGCAGACAATGTACAGGACGATCTGTGTACATGTCTAGATTTGTACGTTATGACGCAGTGTTTGGCAGGAGATGTACAGAGCGAGCTATGTACATTATGACGTTGTATACCTAGCCTTTTCTAATGCTTTTGACATTGTCATTAAGTTGGAATAATAAATAAGTTTTTTTGTCTTACTTTTGATTGTATTGTTCAAAATAAATCATTTTATGCTATACATTTTAATGTATAATGTATCATATAGTTTTACTTTTGTAATATGTAAATCATTTTATGCTCCAGTGCCATCTATGATACGAGTTGTAACACAAAAATAAATTCTAACCTCTACAGATATTTGTATAGCAAGAAGGGCGCTATTTCCAAATTTACAGTAAATAATTTATTATAATACATACTATTTATTTATACCAGAGTGATTCTAGCGGCCACTTGTTTAACGCAACCTGTTGTGAACAAGCCTCACACAGTGCATTACCATGGCCTAACAGCTATATTAATGATAATTATTAAAGGTATTAACGAATAAATGACAATAAAATATACATAAACATAAAGTATTATTAAAGATAATACATATAAAAATTCTCAGACGCAGGTAAGTGATGAATTTAATCATTTTGATGATACTAACCCCAAAAAAATTTACAGGTTATGGTAGCAGACAATAAACAAATGTATTTATTCCCTGTATATCTTAAGAGTACCGCTTCGAAATTATTATAAATAAATAGTATGTATTACAAATATACTCATATATACTTTGTAATAGCACCACCCGTAGGGAATTTGTAAATAATTAATAAACTTTGCGTTATATCCTATGTGAATATATTTTTTCAGATTTCTCCTTTATAAATCTGCGTGCCGCTTTGAAATTATTATAGATAAATAGTAGGTATTATAACAAATTATTAAATATATATTTCAATATAGCGCCCCCCGTAGAAGGGTTTGAGAAAAATTCATGAACATTTTGTTACCTCTCATATACTTGTAATTTTAGATATTCCCTATATTAGTCCGCGTGCCGCTTTGAAATTATTATAAACAATTATTATGCATTGTAATAAATTATTTAGTATATATTTCCATATAGCGCTCCCCGTAGAAAGGCATGAGAGAAATTCATGTACATAGTGTTACCTGTCATACATGTGTAATCTTGGATATTTTCTATATAAGACTGCGTGCCGCCTTGAAATTATAATAAATAAATAAATAAATAGTATGCATTGTAACAAATTATTTAATATATATTTGAAAATAGCGCCTCCCCCTCCTTAAGATCTTATGGAAATATTTGTAGAGGTTAGAATTTGTGTTTGTATTATAACTCGCATCATAGATGGCACTGTAGCATAAAGGTTGATTTATATATTACATTAAGCATGTTCTTCTGAAATATTACCTGTACCATAAAACTTTATCCGGTATATATATTGAAATTTAGACCATAAAATGATCGATTTTTGCAACGGCTTTAAATTAAGATGTATGTCATCAATTCAAAAATTTTAGCACTAAAAAATCCAGAATTCTATGCTCTAAAATTCAATATAAAATGCATCCTATAAAAGCTAATATGTTTTAGAATCATTAAAAATTAAAAATAAAAACCGGGTATTAAAATTTGGGTTTAGTTCCGGTTCATTTTCAGTTCAAAATGTAATCGTTATCTTGTATTGCATTATAAATTTCGGCTCGTATTTTAAATTGTTATTAAAAAAACATTTATTCAATTTTCATTATGTCGAACCAAACCTGAATCCGGAACAATACCGCATATATTATTATTGCTTGAAGCAGAACCACAAACAAACCCATCTATCAAAACCCAAATTAACCTGATCCGGAGCGAGTTTTTGGCAGGTTCGATGCCCTGTTATTTTCTAATAATATTAAGAACATTTCAAATAGAGCAAATTGACAATGAACGTAGCATTTCTTTTAAACAATGTTCATGTTTCCTTTCTTTATAAATATGTAACAAGACAAACTCTGTCTAAATCTTTTCCAGATATTTTAGTGTTTGTGATGAATGAAAACAACTTATTAATTTTTTCGTACCTCTCCTGCGTGGCAGTGTAACAACAAACATGGAATAATTTATTATACTTTTTATTTATAATAATTTGTAAGCGACACATAGATTCATATTTCATATGAGTTATATGAAAAAAAGTATATGTACGAGGGATACACTACACAAATTTAAATTTATTAAAATTGCCACGTTTTAAAGGTCAAACCTACACTCCGTAAATTTGTTTTGTTAGACCTTATATTTTTTTTATATAAATGTTATATATTCATAAATACCAAGCGAACTCTACGAAGAGAAATAGTTATTATAAATTTATTTATACTTTCCTTTCCTAGGACGGACCAGACAATATTTATGAATTTTTTTCACACCTGCCTACGGGGGCGTTATATTAAAATATATATTAAATAATTTGTTATAATGCATACTAATTGTTTATAATAATTTCATAGCTGCACGCGGTCTTATATAGGGAATCTGCAAGATTACATGAATTTTTCTCATGCCTTTCTACGGGGAGCGCTATATGGAAATATATACTAAATAATTTATTACAATGCATAATAATTGTTTATAATAATTTCAAAGCGGCACGCGGACTAATATAGGGAATATCTAAAATTACAAGTATATGATAGATAACAAAATGTTCATGAATTTTTTCATACCCATCTACGGGGGGCGCTATATTGAAATATATATTTAATAATTTGTTGTAGTGTATACTATTTGTTTATAATAATTTCAAGGCGGCACGCGGACTTTTATAGGGAATCTATAAGATTACAAGTAAATGATAGGTAACAAAATGTTCATGAATTTTTTTCATACCCCTCTACGGGGGGCGCTATATTGAAATATATATTTAATAATTTGTTATAATACCTACTATTTATCTATAATAATTTCAAAGCGGCACGCAGACTTATAAAGGAGAAATCTGAAAAAATATATTCACATAGGATATAACGCAAACTTGATTAATTATTTACAAATGCCCTACGTGTGGTGCTATTACAAGATATATATGAGTATATTTGTTATAATACATATTATTTATTTATAATAATTTCGAAGCGGCAGTCTTAAGATATATAGGGAATAAATACATTTGTTTATTATCTGCTACCATAACCTGTAATTTTTTTTGGAGTTAGAATCATCAAAATGATTAAATTCGTCAGTTACCTGCGTCTGAGAATTTTTATATGTATTATCTTTAATAATACTTTATTTTAATGTATATTTGACTGTCATTTATTCGTTAATTCCTTTAGGGTACGTTCGGCATTAACATTTTCAGGGTACGTTCGGCATTAACATTTTGAGCGCTCAGAGCCGTCGATTGCGTTCGGCATTGACATTAGAGTGATCTGTAGCGTTCGGCATTAAACTCGCTAAGCATATTGAGCTCGCTCTGTGTACTCGGTGACCAAGCGCCGAGCACACGGAGCTCTCAAATCTGAGCATGCGTATAAGCCTTTAACTCAACTGTCATGTGGCATGTCAATTAAAAATTTCATTTCCCCGTAAAAACTAGCAACTCAGAACTTAAACCGGCGGAGGGTAGTTCTCAGAATTATGTACCGTGCTCTAGCCTAATAGTTCTAAGATATTTTGACTCATTTATAGCAAAAAGTTTTAAATATGAACAACAATTTATTTACGTGCCCTTTATGTTCATTTACAGTTAAAGCATGTTTTATAGAAATATTACAAAAACATGTTGAAAATGAACATAAAGATGTAGAATAATAGGGAAGTTAAAAATAATATTTTGTACAAATTACTCAATATTCATATGACCTTTTTCATAAAGCTTGTACGGTAAAACCTAATTTCATTTTTACCTACTAAGAAAACTTATAAAAATATATTATTTTAACACCTATGTGAAAAACTATTAATTCATTAATACACGTTTCACTCCTGTAGTATTCCTGCTCCTAGTTGCATATTTGTGTATTTATAATTTCCCGCTTAACATATGAATCTGGAGCGTTTGGCATTAGCATTAACATCTGTGAAATCCGTCACGTGACCTATGAGCTCTGAGCAATCCGTAGATTTCAATGCCGAACGTACCCTTAATAATTATTATTGATATAACTGTTAGGCCATGGTAATGCACTGTGTCAGGCTTGTTCACAACAGGTTGCGTTAGAGAAGTGGCCGCAGAGGCCGCTAGTATCAGTATCACTTTGGTGTTCTTGTCATTAAAATCATCGCATCGCTGTCAAAAAATTGAGTTACACTTATTACACACATTAAATTTACTTTGGAATTAAATTTTAAATGGACGTTTATGAAACCGGAATTGAGTTTTACTATAAATACTTGTCTTCATACTCAAAAACATTTGTCAATCCCATGTTGCATTTTAGGAAAAGAAGAGCAGTGGAAAAAATAGGATTTTCAATCTGTTGTTGCCAAAGTAATACATCTCGTCAATTCCACTTATTTTACATAAATATAGTGTACATGTATAATATAAATAACACAAATTTTAAACAAGTCAGATTTATACAATAATGAACTATTTTTGATTTGTACTCTACGTACACATAACTTAGTAAATGATAAGGTACCTTATACAGTGCTCATTTGGTAGATTGTTATTCCTTTAATATACCTACTAGTATGAATAATTTGTTTATCCATTTTCATTTAAAAAAATGTAACAAAAATTGTTATTATACAGTGTTAATGAATACGTGTTACAAATTTATAGGGTATGTAGGTAGTGGATGTAAAATAGACTAACTTTTACCAATAAACTCTTATCTAGAAACGCAACGTTTTCGAGCTTCAGGCTCATAAAAGAGTAATCTTAATTTTAGTTGGTTGTAACCTACCACTTAAGTTATTAATTATCCTTATTTAAAATTTTTGAAATAATTTTTCTAGAAATCTACTATAAGTAGGCTTTTTAATGTTTGTTTTTAGGGTTATATATATATATATATATATATATATATATATATATATATATATATATATATATATATATATATATATATATATATAAGTATAGAGAACGGGCACTCAGCTGTTTCCGTGAACCTTCAAAACAGCTGATCTTGCTGCCCCGTGCGGTGTGAAGTTGTTACATTAATAAACGAAAATTTAAACTTAAAGTAAATACCTTTATTAAAGCATATTTTGAAAATATAATACCTATTTAGAAGAAAAATTTCATGAAAAAGTAATTTGTATACTAATATTTATAATTCTAGACAAATTTTAATTGTAAGAGGTCAATGACCCCGCAACAGCTCTAGAAAAACTAAAAAGGTTTATTTCATTTTATGAGCTAAAATATTGTATTTGGAGTATAGAAGTTACAAATATTTCACTTCTTTTCAATATTAAATTACTTCCTTATCCTTTAATTAATACATTTCTTTCAAATTTCTATATCGTCAACTGCTCTGATAAAACTTTATGCTTATAATTCCGAAAAGCGTTTAATTACTCTTGGGTGTAAACACTTTGTTGGTAATAAGATATTTGATTATATCCATTGGCAAAATATTCGGAAAATCCGATATATCCTATGAAAACTCACTTTCATCGCAATCATACGGGTCAATATTACTAATTAACTGGATTTTAGCTAAATAGTGAAGTTGCATATCAGGTGATAGCTTCTTGAAATACATAGACATTGTAAAAACCACCTATTAAGCTCGCACAATGAAACACTAGAAAAATTTGTTATTTTCACCAAAATGTAAGGCAAACTGACTTCAGATTTTGAATTAGCGCCAAGAAAGTTGGTTGCCAATGAAGTTAGTTACAGGCCAGGGCAGCAAGATCAGCTGTTTCGAAGGTTACCGGAAACAGCTGAGTGCCCGTTCTCTATAATATTATACATAAAGGGAGAGAAGTGTATAATTTTTTTTCCGAGGAGTAAGTTTGTAGCGTAGCCCGAGCCGTAGATGATGGCTACAATACGACGAGGAAAAATTGTTCCAATTTCCTGCTGAAACAAAATGTGCTGTTTCTCATGATTTTCGAGTCATAGAAATCAACTTTCTCTACCGGTCGTGAAAAAATATCATTTTATGACACCAGTATCAAAAAGTGACAGATCATTGTTACTTTGAACACTATATAGTGTTAAAAGTGAATTAGTTACCTTTGTAATAACGAATGGGACAACAAATCGACATTTTTGGCATATGTCAAAAAATTATAATAAATACAATTTTAGATGAAAAAGTAGTGTTTATAGAAAGAATAGTATATGATATACGTGTTAAAAGTGATTTTATTTTGTTTGAAGGGTTGAACCACTTCGCTTCGTATTCCAAACTTCCTTCTCACAAAATAAAATGCTATTTTTAACACATATAAGGCTGTATCATGTAACACATCGCTTATATTAAACGACATCGTTAACAATGTTATTCAATCAAAATATGTGGCTCTGATGAAAAAAAGCGCAATGTAATTTGTTTCTATTTGTCAAAATATTTAACGACGTCGTTTAATATAAGCGATGTGTTACATGATACAACCGATTATAAAATAACTATTATTTATTTTTGTAATACATATTATAATAGTTGCTCAAAATACCACCTAACTACAATTGCACCTTCAGAGCGAGCATATTTTGATACATTCGTTCAAAAACGCCAGAATTTGTTTGAATTTCTTGTGCTGCAATTCAATAAAGTTAAAATAAACAAAATAATATTTGGTGACAGGTCACAGCAAACTAAAATTAGGGAAATAATTACTCTTTTAAGAGCCTGTAGCTCGAAAACGGTGCGTTTCCGTATATGAGTTTATTAGTAAAAGTTTGTCTATTTTGCATCCCCTACATACCCTTATAAATTTGTAACAAGTATTCATTAACACCCTGTATAGAAAAAATGTAAAAACAGTAAAACATTGTGAATATAAATTACCATCGTATTAGCTGGTACCACAAGCCCTGTTTTAACTAAAACGCTGTTTTAATAAATATCAAATTTCATTACTTAATAATACTAATAAATAATATCAAAGTTATCAAAATATGATTTTAATGCAAAACATAGTTTGTATTCAAACAAATATTTTAAAAAAATCGTTCTTAAAACAACGGTAAAATTAAACTTTGAATTTGACATTTCTTAAAACAGGGCTTGTGGTACCAGCCATTATGTCTGTATTACTACTTATGGTAGGTACATGTTTAAACAAACCTGTACAAAAACTATAATTACAAAATAACAAATATATGTATTTAGTTTATTCTAAAAGTGATTCTATTTTTCCCATACATTTCATTTTATCTTCTTTATGTTTTATATTTAGCCTTTTTATGGCCTTTCTATAATTATATTATAAAATGATTATTGTTTTTATATCTACAGTTAAGTAGCATTAATATTAGAAATTAGACTATTATTATTAACGAACAAAACAAAATATGTATATATCATTTGCAAATATAAAATATGTATTTCATTATTTGTGAATTGTCACAACAAATGTATTAACATTCTCATATATTTGTAATTCAAATTTAAATATAATTATAAAATCAAATATCACTAAACTGTACCGCATTGAAGCAGTAGTGAACAAACCAGAAACTAATATATAAATGCGCGCAGACTTCATAGTGGTAGAGATTTGCACAAGTCGAGAATTGTATAAGACCATTATAATATTTTTTGAGATTTGACGATTCGAGAAATGCATAAGTAGTTATTTGAATAAGGCAATGTTATTTTTTTCGAATTTTATCCATTACTATGTTTTGTAAGTTGATATATGAATAAAGTGATATTTGAATTTTCGTACACTCTGATCCTACCCCATAAAGTTCCTTGCAAGAGATTATAAATTTCTTGTATGTACATTACCTTTCGACAGTTGTATTTTATACAAATTTCATACAGAAAATTTCGAGCAAAAAGATCCTAACACAAATATACTACGAATATATCATTGCACTTGACATTGACATGTTTCAATCAGAATTTTCTTAATATAGTAGCTGTTTCTAGCATAGCTGGCTAATTTATGAAATTTAATTTCTTTATAATTTTATAACTCTATATCCATTTAATATGAAGTATAAAATGCAGTCAAATCGTATAGAGAATACAATGTTCTTTAATATTTATAATAATATTAAATGTGAAAAAATTATATTTAACATCGTTTTTTCAAGAAAAACTGTTAAAATCTTCAAATGAGGGTACTTCCGGTTGACCAATTATAACCAAAATCTAATCAGCTCTTCATGTGGATGCAACGAAGAGGAATACGAAAGAATTATAATTTTTGGAATTGCAGTATTAGAGTTATCGTAGACGAAAATTTTGTTACACACACACACACACACATACAGACATCATCGTAAAAATAGTAAAATCGTATTCTAGGGACCCTAAAACCTGCTTATGCATGAAAAACTCAACACCGAATTTTTTGACCAAAGACAATACCTTCCTTACCTAAAGGTGACGGAAGGTAAAAACAATTAATTAATACTACCATGAGAAATTTACCTACGGGAATTTGGGTCTGTATTCATAACCATATCCTGGACCAGGAGCCATTAAATATTCATGGCATTCAATTGATCAAGTTAATTTTAGACATTTATTTCAAAATCCGGATCTACCACAAATGTAAATTTAGAAAAAACTACAAATAAAATAATAAGCATGCACACAAAAACAATATTGTTTAAAAATAAATAGAATAATATATACTGAGTTTACATGAAATTTTGAAACCGTTTTCAATACGTTTTTAGTTTTGAAAACGCCATGTATACAGTGTCAAAACGGTTTTGAGTTATCTCAAACCAAAACTAAAATTCATGGGTTTGACTTGAAAACTAGTTTCAAAACTACTCATGTAAACACTTAAAATTCAATTTCAATACTGCGCATGCGTACAGAGCATAACGTGTCTGCCGCTTTGTGCTACTAATCTACAAATAAACTGACAGTTGTGTAGTTTTAGTGCATAGTGGTACGGAGTATAAAAAATAATTGGAATAATGGTAAAACGAAATATTTGGAGTGAAGAGGATCTGTCACTTACAGCAGCTAAATGCGTATGCGCTGAAACTGTTTCCAAATCAATTTTTAAACTTGTTTTGAAAACTGCATGTAAACAGTTTCGCGTAATTTTGACTGAAAACTAAAACCAATTTCAAAACTGCATGTAAACGTAGTAAAATAATTATACACAATTCTTTTATCCTTTCCTAATACTAAAATCAATTTGTTTCATACATTTTATAATTGCTTTTCATCAATAATAATTCAAATATAGCACACTTCATGTTACTAGAACAAGCAGTATATATTTTTAATCAGTCTGATGATTTTCCCACTGACTCCAAAGGCTTTATGGAAATCAATAAAAATTGAGTAAGTCCCTTCTTTGTTAGAGATCATTCGTGATTTTACAATGCTATCTATTTTGAATAAGTTGTCCACACATGACCTTTTTCTAAATCCTGCTTGAGTATTTGGAAACTTTCTACCCAGGTTTGCAGTCTGTTATTTACAATATATGTTAGAAGTTTTGTTATGGTGTTTATGAGTGCTATACCACGATAGTTATTAGGATTTGTTCGATCACCTTTTTTGTGAATTACCGTCAGCTTGATCTTTTTCAGTTCTCTTGGTATATTTTCCTGTATTAAAAAATTGTTTAACATATGTCTGAGATAGTTTTTTCCAATTGAAGGGAAGGTTTTTTAATTATCAGTCCCAGGTGCTTTGTTTGGTTTTAAGTTCCTGATAGCATATTTTAACTCATTTTCTGTAATTTCTGTGTCCAAGTAAGGGGTAAGGGTGCAAGACGTCGAAGTAAGTTGTATGTGATATTATTTTGGCTCCAAAGAGAGTAATGTAAAAGTTCTCCCAATCATTTTTATTTATAGGGTTGTTATATTTTACAGAAGGGTTTAATGACTTGATTGTTTTCCAAAATATTTTCTGATCTCGAATATTTTCAAACTGCTTTTTAATGTCGTTTTTATATTTCTTTCTTTTCGAATCTATGGTATTTTTGTATTGCTTCTTTTTTTGTAAGTAGGCCTGAGTAATGTTGTCATCTGTTTTGTTTATTTTTAATTCTTTCAGTGATTTTCTGACTTTTTTCTTAAGATCATTGCATTCGTTGTCAAACCATGGTTTGTTATTGATGGGTTTGGATGAATTTATATGTACTTCTCTTCTAATACCAATGTTTAGGGAGACATTTTCGATTTCTTGTTTTATATGATTATATTGTGATACTAGATCACTGGATACATGTGAGATATTGAAGATTTGTTCCATTTGCTCTTTGAAAATTAGTTCTTTCTCTGTTTCCCATTTTACTTTTATTTTCTTGGTTGGAGTTCGTCGTATATTTTCATTTACAATTTTTTCTGATATATTTAATAATCTTTATTTATAACTATGTTTATAGGCCAATTCTAAACAAATCTGTAGGTATTGCAGGCCTGTAAAAAAACTGACAAAAACGCATCTATTTTTATTGATTAATACGAAATTATACATAAGAGTGGAAGCTTTCGTTGCGATTTTGTTTATTATTTACAGATACGTAAGACTTACAGATTTTCTCAGAATAGACCCATTACACAAAGTTTATTTACAAAACTAAATTCAACTAAGGGCCGGTATTTCCATCTTCGGATAAAGTGCTGGATAACTTATCTGTCGGATAAATGAACAATATCGCATCAAAAAATGACATTCAATATAATTTATTTCATTTGTGCTTTAATTTCGATGCGATATTTTATCATTTATCTGACGGATAGTTATCCTGAACTTTATCCGGAGATGGAAATACCGGCCCTTAAACAATTAATGTTATCTGACAGGATAGTTTTCTTCAGTATCTGTTTCCCAAGGTCAACAAATCACATGATTGTTGGCATCCTAACAATATTTTCATCAAATAGAATTATTTTTTACACTTTTTATTTTTCATATGGATTTTTAAATTAGAATTTTGTTTAAATGTTTTATTACATGTTGGGCATTTATATGCTCTTACTCCACTGTGAGTTGCCATATGTTGTTTTAAGTGAGAATTGAGTATAAATGATTTATTACATGTCGGACATTTATGTGCTCTAATTCCAGTGTGAATTTTATTATGTTTGTTTAGATCACTTCTATGTGTAAATTGTTTATTGCATATTTCACATTTATAGTCTTTTATTCTACTGTGAATTGCCATATGTGTTTTTAAATTAGAATTTCGTGTAAATGTTTTATTACATGTTGGGCATTTATATGCTCTTACTTCACTGTGAGTTGCCATATGTTGTTTTAAATGAGAATTGAGTATAAATGATTTATTACATGTCGGACATTTATATGCTCTAATTCCTGTGTGAATTTGGCTATGTTTGTTTAGATAACTTCTATGTGTAAATTGTTTATTACATATTTCACATTTATTGTCTTTTATTCCACTGTGAATTGCCATATGTGTTTTTAAATTAGCATTTTGTGTAAATGATTTATTACATGTCGGGCATTTATATGCTCTAATTCCAGTATGAATTTGGCTATGTTTGTTTAGATAACTTTTATGTGTAAATTGTTTATTGCATATTTCACATTTATTGTCTTTTTTTCCACTGTGAATTGCAGTATGTTGTTTTAAATGAGAATTTCGTGGAAATGTTTTATTACATGTCGGACATTTATATGCTCTAATTCCAGTGTGAATTAGGCTATGTTTGTTTAGAACACTTCTATGTGTAAATTGTTTATTGCATATTTCACATTTGTGTTTTATTCTACTGTGAATTGCCATATGTGTTTTTAAATTACAATTTAGTTTAAATGATTTATTACATGTCGGGCATTTATGTGCTCTTATTCCGCTATGAATGTGCATATGCACGTTTAAACTAGATTTCTTTGTAAATGATTTATTACATGTTGGACACTGAAAGTCTTTTATTTGATTGTGACTTTTAATATGATTGGTTAGATGACTACTTTGTGTAAATTGTTTATTACAGATTGTACATTTGTAGTCTTTTATTCCACTATGAATTTTCACATGATTTATTAAATGAAATTTATTTATAAATGATTTACTACAAGTAGCACATTCAAATATTCCAATTCTTGTTTGTATTTTCATGTGGTTTGTCAAGTTTGTCTTCCGCTTAAAACTCTTATTACAAACGATACAACTAAAACCGTTTGAATTAGCATTTTTAGATTTCTGAATATCATTATTTATAGTAATCGAGCTAGCATATGCTTTATCAATCTGATTATCATCATCAAAAATACATTCATCCTTCTTCACACTTTGCAAAATATTTTCATATAATTCACGATCCATAACAGTTTCTTCCAGCGGTTCTTCTTTAATTGTTTCTAAATTTTGATAATAATTAGTTATTGCTGTCGAATGTTCCATGATCTCCGTGCTGCTCGCCACGGTTGCTTCTTGATCAATTAATTAATTAACGACTGAAGATTCGTTTCCCAAATAGAACAGATACACACAAGAATTCTTTCCAACTTAATAATTGTCTGAAACAAAATTTTCGTAAAGTAGTAAATATATTTTCAGAACACCTAATACTTTATTTTAATAATGGGATGTGGCCATAATCGAATTTCAATATATGTCATAAAATAACCACTGTAGCTTCTCATTACAATAATAAAAACTAAACAATAGTTTGTAATAGTAGATTTATTAGCAAATTATGAATTCGGAAAAGCGTATGTTGAGAGAGCAAACCAAATGATCAAATAACATGATATTTAGAATAAAGAAAACTGTAATTTTGATTTTGAAACCATAAATCATTTTTTACTTAACTTTTGATTTGCAGTTTATTGCAACACCAACAAAAACTTTCGTAATACATGGCTAAGGGCCGGTTGCACAATTACAGTTTAATCTATGTTTATTACAAATCCATGGTAACGCGCAAAAATCTTGTTGTACATCGACGGTTTACAGTTTATACTTAGTTTAAACTACTGCACATTTGTTAAACGCTCGTAATCGACCGTAAAGTAAACTTAGTTTAACTTTAAACTGCCGATATTTTAAGCTGCAGTTTAAACTGTAATTGTACAACCGGCCTTAATAAACATCTTGAATATTACTACACACTGTAAATGTACTTACAATTTGGATGATTTTCAGAAAGGAGTTTATGTAGTACTTCAAATAGTCTATATAAATAAGTCTTATAAGTCTTCCTAAAGAAAAGTAAAACAAAGAAGTTATGTCGACAATGCAATCATCCGATTGAAGTTTGGAAAAGTATAATATCAGTGAAATACTTTCAGATTGATGAAGCTTTTATACTTCTGAAAATATATAACGCAATATTAGCAAAAGAGAAGAATTAAAAACCGAATTAAATGTGAAACTTACCAAATTTAATTGCAACTATCATCACAAAGACCATAACCAAAATTATCAAGACAACGTAATAATAAGTTTGTATTACTATATCATAGATGGCACTGTAGCTAAAGCTTGCTTTACACGAAATTTACACTAGCATATGCGGTCTGTTTCAAATAACATTATAATATAGAAAAAAAAATTTAAATTAAAATATCTATAATCGGTAATTTAGGTTTTTCCACAGGATGTTCTATCTTTACGCAATTGTAATTTAACTTCATATTTTCTAATACATCCTATATACATGCTATCCCGAATTAATTGGTACACCATTGGGATCTCGGAAACTATAAAACTTACAAGGTTGGTTAAATGGGCAATGTCGTGCAGTTTTTTAAAAAGAAAATCAAATAACTCCGCAATTGTTATAATAATAATAATTTATTCAGGTATAAGTACAATCCATATTGTTTTACCAAGTCATTACACTAATCAGTACAATTTTCTAGTTCACTTTTGTTGTATAAATATTTCTCCATAACTATAATAAGCTTTTTCCATCAACATCTCAGTTACTACACTTTTAAACTTAATGTATGGTAAATCACGGGTTTCTAAAGGCAGAGTATTATAGAATTTTGCTGATAAATATTCAGGACCGTTTTTTGATTTCATCAAACGTTTCTTTGGTATCAAGAAATTAAGTTTGTTACGAGTATTATAATTATGAGAATCCATGTGAGTCTGAAATCTGTGCTGATTACGTTTAACATACAATAAATTTTGAAGTATGAAACATGAAGGCAAAGTTAATATTTTATGTTTTTTAAATAAAGGTCTACAATGTTCCTTATTACTAGAACCATTCATTATTCTGATGACTTTTTTCTGAAGGAGAAATACTCTGAATGCTATAGAAACATGACCCCAGATGAGTATGCCATATGTCATTACCGAGTGAAACAAACCAAAATAAGTCATGCGTACTGTATGTATGTCTGTTGAAAATGTTAAATTTCGTATTAAATATATAACTTTACTTAATTTATTACACAAATTTATAATATGGCTATTCATTTGTAATTTGGGATCAAAAATCAGACCCAATGCTTTGACTGTATTATTAGATTCAGTAAAATTCATATCAGTAGTTTTTAGACTGAAAATAATATCTTGATTTTTAGATTATTTAATGTAAGTTTATTTGAACTGAACCATGTATTTGCTTGGCCAACAGAGCTAGTTCGCAAGTTTAACAAGTTATTTATATTACTATCATGGCTTAAGATCGTAGTGTCATCAGCATAAAGTAAAGTTTTAACATTATCAATATTATATGGTAGGTCATTAATGTAAAGAAGGAATAATGTTGGTCCAAGATGGCCACCCTGTGGTACACCATGACTTAAATATTGAGGATCTGACTGTATACCTTTATATGCAACGATTTGTGATCTATTTTCAAGGTATGATTTAATTAACAATAAAGGAATATCTCTAATTCCATAATGTTCTAACTTAGATAGTAGTACTTCATGATTAATGCAATCGAACGCTTTAGATAGATCACAAAGCGTTGCGTTTACATACATACAATTTTCAAATTGGTCTAGAATATAGCTAGTAAAACATTGTAAAGCATCTGTAATCGATTTATTCTTCCTAAAACCAAATTGACAGGGATGTATTAATTTAGTTTTCTCTAAGTAATCTATTAAGCGTGTATTAAGACAGATTTCAAAAATTTTAGACAGTGTAGGTATTATGGAAATAGGTCTAAGATTAGACAGTTCAGAGGAATTACTTTTTTTCGGAACAGGTATTACTTTACTAGTTTTTAACATTTCAGGATATATTCCAGAACTAAAACATAAATTAATTATGTGTGTTAAAGGTTTACATATGAGATATCCTGAACGTTTAAAACAGTAAGGACTTATACCAAATATATCAGTACAACGTGAATTTGACAGATCAAGAATAATATTATAAATTTCAGTTTCGCATACAGGTCTGAGAAAGAAAGAGTGGCTTGCGTTAGTTGATACATTATGCATAAAATTAATTGGATCGGTATCACTCACATATGAAAGTTGTGATATTAAATTTTCTGCTACATTCGCAAAATATTCATTTATCTCATTTGAATTAAATAAATCTATAGTACCATCTACTTTGGTACTATTATTTTTACATTGATTTATAACATGCCAGGCAGCTTTAGATTTATTTTTACAATTATTTATAAAATTGGAATGTATGTATGTTTGTATGCTGTAGAATATATTATAAATTAGACAAAATTTGTCTATTTAGGGAGCCATATTAGTGGTGTATTATTTATATATTATTTAAGTAATGAATTTATGTATGTACTTGAAAGTTATCGCATATGTCTAGGCAATTAGGCATTTTTCCGGATAAATAATACACCACTAATATGGCTCCCTAAATAGACAAATTTTGTCTAATTTATAATATATTCTACAGCATACAAACGGGCTTGCTTGGACGATCAATTAGTATTTTGTTCAAAGTAAATACAAGTATTCTTCTGTACAGAATATAATAAATTATTTTGTTTTTTGTCTGTATTTAAATGAGCATTACAATAAAAGGTATTATTTATTGAATACATATTTCATTTTTTTCAATTAAACATATTAAAAATAATTTCGAACAAATATGTTATTATATAGGAAATTTTCAAATTCTACGAAGTAGTCGCGCGAAAAATAAATGTGAGACGGCAACACTGCACTGTTTGCAGATGGTTTCCAGAACATTTTCTCTTGTGGTTTAAATTAAATGTTCGTTATTTGTTTAATTTTTGATGTATAAATAATCATATTATTACTTTTAGATCAACCATCTCTATATGTGATCAGCGTTAAAAAATATAGTAGGTGTGTAAAGAGCAATATTTATTTACTTTCGTATAAGGTTATGTTTACATTTGTGAATTTTCTGATTAGATTCCCAATGGATGAAACAAAAGAAAATCTGTCACAATTAGTGAATAATTTAATAACAAGCCCTCAATTTAGAAATTCTCATGAAAATGCGGTGCGACAAAATTTGTGTAATGTGCAATTACAAAATTCATCTTTATGTGATTCGAGTACTGCTACTGCAAGTTCTAGCACTACTAATACTAATTCAGAAAGTAACAGTATTAATGAAGTTAGACGATTGTTTAGACCTGCGAACTCCAATATAAACGACGAAATAAGAAATTTATTTAGACCTACATTACCTGCAGCGTCAAGAAAAAAAAAAAGAAAATTAAAAGATACCACAAATAATACATTCGTTAGGGATATTATATTAGTGAATAATCCTGAGGAATTTAGAACATTGAAAGGAAATAAAAAATTGTTTGCATTTACTAATGGTAAAATATATTAACTTTGCTTTGAAGCAAGAAAAACTAATCTCATTATTTATAGGATTTGCTGTATCTGCCGTAGTATTTTACAAGGATTGGAATGAACAAGATATATGCTTTCATATACGATCAATGTTTATCGAAAAACTAAAAGACATACAGTTTGAAATTATGGTTCCAATAGCAGGAAGGCTAGTTAAACCAAGTTTGCCTCCAAATACTCCATTAAATGGAGACATACTTGTCGTATATTTCATCAGAAACCAGTATATGTTAGACCTTACAACATTTTAGATACGAGTACTTTAAGTGTACAATCTGAGCAAATAGCACTAAACTCAACCGAAGAAATAAATGATCATGCTTGTCAAAATGTAGATGTGAACAATGCTAATTCGGAAAATGAAACACAAGAAATAAATTGCTCTCTTCTAAATGAAGACTATGAATTACAAATACAATTTGAAACTAATACTGAAAAAGCGATTGAAATAAGTTCGCAAGAAGATGAACCTGTTAATTTATTTAATATTTTAAACAAAATCAGGAATACTATTTGTGATGATAAATTATCAATTTTTAACATATACAGGGATGAAATATTTCAATGTTGTTGCCGAGCTTTATGTAGAAAGAAGTTTAATCCACTTAACAAAATCTCGGTAGTATTTACTGACATTGACGGTAAAGGAGAAGGTGCCATTGATAATGGATGACCAGCACGTGAAATGTTTACTGTGCTATTTAAAAATCTCCATTCGTCAAGATTATTTGAAGGCCCTGAAAAACAGCAAAATTTATCATTTAATGCAGAGGCAATTAAAAATAAAGATTATTACCTAGTAGGAAAAATGATTTCCTTGGGTTTAGTACATAGTGGTGTAGGTCCAAGATTTTTTTCTGAAAATTTGTATTCGTGTATAATTGGCAAAATAGATGATGTTAATCCTTGTTTAAATGAAGTGACTGACCATATAATATTAAAGAAGAAATTTCCTCTGTGATGAAATGTACTACATATGAAGAATTGCAGAATGCCATTCTAAATAGTCCTTTTATAAATATTTCGGGATGCCATTTTGCAAAAAATTTTGAAGAAAAGAATCAAATCGTGAATGGTAATTTATCACGGAGTTATATTGTATAATATTTTAAATTTATTTTGATTTGTAGATGCAATTAGATTTTACTGTATACACAGAGTAAGGTCTTCGTTGGATCAAGTAATAGAAGGTTTAAAAACTTTGGATATGTACGATAAAATTGTACAACACCCAGAATTATTTAAATCATTAATATGTCATGAATCTGAACCGCTGACTGCAGTAATTGTAGAAAAATTTTTAAACATTGAATATAGTCTCGAGGGAAGTAATAATAAAAATACGGAAATGCGACTAATTGCTTTTTGGCGTGACTATTTAATTGACTGTCAAGGTAAATGATTAAATAAAGTCTTATTCCGGACACTGAAATTGAGTAATTTATAATTAGTACTTATAATTATACTTAATGTCAATACATTCAAGTGTCAGCGTTCGAAAACTTCAAATTAGAAATGAAAATATATCTTAACTTAAATTAAGAATTTTATGCAAACTTCATATATTTTACTGATAATTATAAGTAGGCCAATCAGATTGAACAAAAAAATGACAGAATATGTCACGGATGTCACGTCATGTCATACATGTCATAATTTGCTCAATATGGATATAAATAATATAAATTTGTTAGAAAGAATTGTATTAAAACAACTAGTAATTGCATTACTTGCTTATTAGGCGGCAGTAAGTATGTTCATTTAAGTATGGCACAATACATTTTTATTATAAATTGTATTTCTAAGTTAACATCTATTTAACATGTTTTAAGACGGTCAAGTATAATTTTTAATTATATTTTTTAAATATAATTTCTAAGTATAATTTCAGTGAAGAGAATGAGCCTTCAGAGTACGTAATATATGTATTACAATAGGGTGTGTGACTATGAACAAATTTTAAGTAATAAATAAATAAATATATATATATATATATATATATATATATATATATATATATATATATATATATATATATATATATATATATAAAGATAATTGAGTTAACCTTGACGAATTAACGTATGTTTGACAAATAAATGATTTTTGTGCGGTCTTATTAATTTAAGCCATTGTGGAAGCTCGATGCTAGGTCACCTGACTTGTCGCCTTTAGATTTTTTCTGTGGGGTTGCCTCAAATCTCCTGTGTATAGTAATGGTAAACCAGATACACGCGAAGAGTTGACTAACTGTATAGTTGAAGCTACTAATTCTCTAAAGAATGTATTGGCAGTAATTAACTAGCAACATTCTATGACTCGAAGGATACCTGTATGTTTAGAAAATGGCGGTTCTCATTTTGAACAATTGCTGTAATTTTTGTGTTAATTAGCTATCCATTGATGAATAAATGGCACAAAATTGACCCCTGTGGTGCACTCTCCACGCCAGCAATGAGTGCCCGTGAGGTGACGCCTGGTAAGCGCCCGCACGGAGCAAATATTTCATCTTACCGAATTCTGTGTACAAAGCAGAATGGCACACCCAGCAATGGGTAATAAGCCGTGATGATATATTTATTTATTTATTTATTTATTGACGAATAAATTTTCTTTAATCATTTTTTTTTAATTCCTTCGATATCTCCGAAACAAAGAGAAATTCACCTATAGGTCATATAACATTTTTTGATCGCATTGACCCCCGGAATATATGGTATAAGTTTGTCGGTCGAGTCGCGGAACACGTATATATATATATATATATATATATATATATATATATATATATATATATATATATATATATATATAATACAGAGTGATCCAGAATGATTGAAAGTTCCGCCCCGTTCTAATTTTTTGTTTGCCGCATCATTGTGATAGTGAAATACGATTGACAAATTACATTAGCGTACACATGGTGGTAGGAAATCTCTATCTAATGGGCTTAAAAATTATATAGGATACCATTTAAAAAAATATAATTCTGTTCTGCCGGTTCAGAACCACTGGTCGAATTTTCGGTTATTATTAATAAATTAGCCCCTTCTTCCTGATCATTTCTTTTATATATTTTTTTCTAAAGTCATTAGTTCGCCCAAAAAAGCGCTGGTTGTTTTAAAGGAAACACCAAACAGGTCAATGTTTATCGTAGAGGAAAAATCGTCACACATACACAGACAGACATCATTGTAAAAATAGTAAAAACGTGTTGTGGGGACCCTAATTAGTGCTCATTCACTGAAAAACTCACTATCGAATTTTTGAACCGGAAACATTACCTCTCTTACCTACGGTATGATGGGAGGGAAACTTCCAAAAATTTCTATTTTCTGTATTTCAACTTTCTGCATTCAGTTAAAGAGTTAATTAGATTTTGAGTAATATAAATATATCCAATACTTTTCAGTTTAAGATTTTTATATCAAGGGAAACAACATATTAGGCTTTTGACTAAAATTGATAAACCGGAAGTCATATTTAACTTAAAGCTCTAAACAGATTTCGTGAAAAACATATTGCAGATTTGACAAAACATCCATTTTTATGTTATTAGACTTGATTGCTGAAGCTGAATTCTTTTAACAACTTACTAAAAGTTAGCCACAGAATTACAGAATAGAGCCATTTGTTTGAAAACACGAGTACAGAAAACAAAATGACCGGTAGTATTTACTCTTAAACAGGGGTGATTAAGAGTTGACTAAAGTAACAAATTCAGTTGTTTTTTAATCATCCCAATGTGTTTCTAAATGGTAGTCATGGTAATTAGTTAATCAGGGTGACTAAAATTTTGAGTAAATACCGGTATGTTTAATTTAATTTAATTATTGTACAACTTTGCAAGACTTTCGCACATAAAAAAATCTGATGTGGCTAGCACATAACCTCTCGCCAGATTTTTTTTCTTTTTCTTTATATTCGTCATTTTTTCGCAAATTCCTTTTATATTCTTTTTTACGTATATTCTTTTGCGTTGTTGACTTTATTTATTTTCATAATGATGTACAAATATTTTTTTGACAGTGGCATGCAAATATTTTTGACAGTGACATTTATGTGTTAATTACAAACATTTGAATTTCTTGCCTTAAAGTAGTTTGGTATGAGATTTTTTACATCAAATTATTTTATATGCATTTCTTTAACTCTAAATCTATAGAAGATATAATAATGAATTTATATTTATCGAATAAAGAATTTAACGTTCTTTAATATAAGATAAATAATATTTAGATGATTTTTTTCTTGTAACTACTACTTCCGGTTTTCCAATTTTTACCAAAACTTAATCAACTCTTCCCATTATTGTTAGATTGAGGAATCTGTAGTTAAAAATGTCTTAAGTCTTATAGTATTTGAGAAATCGTGGATCCAACACATACACACACACACACACACACACACCATGGTAAAAATGTTATAATCGGATTCTAGGGATCTTAAAACGTGCTTATTCACTAAAATCTGGATATGCGATTTTTTAGCATGAATTCTATACCTCTCAGCGAGAGGTAAAACTGAATACCTAATGTATAAATAAAAAATGATATTATTTTATACTTATATTATCTGTTTTTTAGATAACGAATCAGACGAGAATGAAGTATCATTAAAAGATATCTTGTGTTTTATTACTGGAATGGAAGAAATACCTCTTTTTGAAGGAAACAAAGCAACATTGAAATTTTTGCATTGCGAAAAAAATTGCATTTATCCAAAAGCAAACACTTGTTCCATGGAATTGTATTTACCGGTTGCACATAGTACTTACCAAAATTTTAAGTATTATATGGATTATGGAATTAAAAATGGTATGGTGTTCGGATTTACATGAACAATGTTTTATAATGCAAAAAGTATATTTATGTATAGGTTTATATTACATTAAGATATTTATCTTACAATACCATAACAAAATATTACGTTTTTTGCCTTTAATTTTAAGAAAAATATCACACCGAAAAATTGACGTCTTTTTTACAATTTAGCTTTAAATATCGATGCAATAATTTTCTTTTAACTGGCTGTTACACTAACTAACCAGAGATGAAAAAACCGGGCCCCCTTAATTTATATTCATTTAAAAAAATATAAAATCTTGTATAATTACATTTACAGAAAAAAGTTTTCATAAAATCAATACCTAACTAAAATAGTAATTAACAATATTTCGTATTTTTTCTATAGCCTGTATCCATAAAAGGTGATAGTAGATATGCATTTATTGAAGTCATACATTTTTTACACCTACATACCTTGTAAACTAATTTTATGTGCATCAAAGAATCGAACGTTTATGGTGGTTAATCGTATTGTTTTAAGGAAATATTTTTGTATTTACAAAATGCAAATTATATAGATGAACATAATTTACGCGATATTTAATGCTTAATATACATTTATGTTTTTCTTTCATCCATGAATAAAAAAATGTTTACCGTAATTTCTAAAACAATTAAATTACGTCTGTACACAATAACAGGAGCACCTATTTGGCTATGGAAAATAGAAATGAATTTCAGAAAATAATTCTCTGCCTAATATACGTCTAAATTTTAATAATATTATACAAGCTGCTTTTATTCTTATATGGACAAATGTTTGAAAAAAAAAAACCTAATGTAATGTAAATGTTGAGTTTTTTAGCAAAATATTTAATATAATTTTCGCATAAATATAAAACATCGGTCATTAAATCCAAATAAAATATAATATGGGGATCTCGATAACTATGACAGATATGAAACCGGGTAAATTAGACAATAGTTATTCCATTAGGAGTTTTAGTGGTGTAAAGTTTATCCACACTTCTTTAGGTCACTTTTTATATTCTTATGAATGTCGATGCTTTTTTTTCGGAAGTGTGAAAATCTAAATTCAGTACATATATCTTTATACAGGTTGGGGCCTAGAAACTTCATTTTTTGAATGGCGAATAAAGTAAAAAAATATTTCTGGTAGACAAAATTTATTTTTGGATAATTAAAGAACATAATTGGAATGCAGTTTTAAACAAAACAACTAGAAGGTGGTGGTCACCGTTCTCTATGCACTGATGCAACCGATTTCTAAAGCTCCTATCTAGACGTTCCAACATTCGAGCTATTACCTGCCGAATAATATTCTTCAGCTGAAGCAGGGTGGTAGGGCGGTGTTCATAAATCTCTGCCTTGAGATATCTCCATAAAAAAATCACATGGCGTTAAATCGGGCGAGCGCGCCCCCTACATGATGTTACCTCGAATCAGATGAGCCGTCAGGGGAACATTGCCCTTATAACTCTAAGACCCTGTGTTTTTTTTTTTTTGATATCTCAAAGCAGAAGTTTACGAACACCGCCCTACAACGCTGCTTCAGTTGAAGAATATTATTCGGCAGGAAATAGCCCGAATGTTGGAACGTGTAGAGAGGAGCTTCTGAAATCGGTTGCACCAGTGCATAGAGAACGGTGGCCATCGCCTTTAAGATATATTGTTTACAACTGTATGATTTAAAACTTACAATTATGTTCTTTCATTATCCAAAAATAAATTTTATCTATCAGCAATAGTTTTTATTTTATTCGCCTTCAAAAAAAGAAAGTTTCTAAACTCCACCCTGTACTTGAACGTTATCGCAAAGTTTACATTATCGCATGTGTCTAGGCAATTAGGCATTTTTCCGGATAAATAATACACCACTAATATGGCTCCTTAATTAGACAAATTTTGTCTAATTTAATCGACTTTTTGTCTCTTAGTTCTCGAGATTCTCATTATTTATTTTTATTCGCCATTTTGGAATCTTGTACTTAAAATACACTATCCGTAAAAGACTGATATATTTTTTTTTATTTTCTCTCATTTCACGTTTTCTGCAAAGTTTGTTGCATGTAAGAAAATGAGTTTAATGCAAGTTTCCAATTAAAGATAAATGATTAAAATTTATATTTTGTATTAAGAATTATATTTATTTGTCTGAATTTTATACAAACTTCAATACTTAGATATAAAGATTCACCCGCATTTGGTCCTGTATAATATGTTATTTTATGTATACATTGTACAATAAAATTATTCATATTTGTAATAATAAATATTTATGTACATTTTTCCTTATAATTAACGATGATTGTTTACAAATTTATTAAAATGTTTCGAATTCTTAAATAATGATTTATTCCGTAGTGCCCGTCGTCTTCCACAGGATCAGGAACAGCTTGTATAATATTGTGTTGTTCAATGTCATTTAAATTTAGCTGTATATTAGGAAGAACCACATTATTTTCTGAAACTATATTTTCTATTGCACATGATGATTCATCGACGCCATATAATTCAGGATTATATAAATATGCTTCATCTTCATTTAAAAGATCACTATCAATCATTCCCGTTTGCCATAACTGAATCGGTGACATTCCTCTCATTGTGCGCAGGCTGTGGTAATTCCATTATTGTACGAATTGACACAAACATTTTTTTATTCGTGGATGAAAAACATATATTAAACAGTAAATATCGCGTAAATTATGTTCATCTAAATAATTTGCATTTTGTAAATACAAAAATATTTCCTTGAAACGACATGTAACTACACGATTAACTTCCGACCATAATCGTTCGACTCTTTGATTATGCACGGATCTCCCTGTTATAAAACTTCCATTATTTAAACCACGTTTTTCAAGCATGTATCTCGCAACAGATAAATTTTCCATGCCTCTGTCACTTCGCACTCTTTTTGGTAACCCGGCAAATGCTACACCTTTCTCAAATATATTTAAAACACTCTCAGCCTGGTTGTTTCTCAGACATTCTAAGTATATTATACGACGACTATATCCATCAATACATCCGTGATATACGAAATGATAATTAATTAGTTTGTGATTGGAATCTATATGCCTGTAATATATAAAATTAGTATATGTAGCTATTATTCTTTTATATTATAAAAGAAGAATAAAATAAATCTTACCATAAATAATTTGGTCCTTTTACATTGTATATTCTTCGATGAATTAATGTTCTCCGTCTAAATTCCCTTCCTACTGGATCAAGAATCCTAAGCCGTTCTCGAATTCTCCACCTTGGAATTTTTAGATTTCTAGCTTTTATACCTCCAATAATATATACTTCACCCGCATATGGAGTTTCAGATAACAACTCTAATAGCACTTCATCAATATCTTCATCGGTAATTAAGGTTACTGGTTCTTCTATATCAAATTGATGACTTTTTCGAAAATTATATAGAGAATTCGTAGAAATATGCAAAGTATGCATGATACCTGTGAATGTTATCGTTAAAAGAACACTGTTTATGGTTTTAACACTTTTAATAACAGCTTAAATTACAATTACGTTCAATAATGCAAATACAACGTTAATACATGCGTCGTCATTGGCCGCTTAGATTAGACTAACGTGGTGTTTTCGCGATCGTCATGCGTTGCTATGCTGTTGCCTCGCGTGAGCCGATTGGCTCGCATTAGGTCTCCGCGCGAGACCCCCTCTTCGCGGAACTGCTACAGGGTCGTATTCGCCTCATTTTCAACAATACCTGTTCAGCAGTTATATTCAATCTTGGTCTACCAGCTCCATAGTTACGAACAGTTGTGCATGAATAAATATTTGAAATGACTGATTCTGCACTGTTACATAGTTGTAATAAGGACCGTTCAAAATTATTATATAATTCTGACAGTAAATTAATAATTATAATTAAGTGGTCGACTAAACTGTCATCATCGATATTTAAAATTATTACCCTTAAACTTTTATAATGTTCTTCTAGTTTTAACATACATTCTTCAGCTATTCGCACATCATTAGTAAACGAATTTCTTCGTCCTTCTTCATAATCACGAATAAGTTCACAAAAATACTGCTCCACATTCATTTTTCACAAATCAAATAGTAGTCTTTCGATTATACTGCTGCTCTTTGTAAAAGCTAATACGGCTAATATTCAGTCAGTCTATGACCGTATTAAATGTACATAATTAAAAATTAAGCTATCCGATTTCTGTATAGTCAATATAAATAAAACAAATAAACAATATGATAGGATCAATGATCTGAATTTGAATATTTTGACGTTCATTTATGTCAAAAGTAGTGTACCTAATGATTCCTAGGAGGCATTAGTTCCGTGCTGTTAAATTGGTGCATTTAAGTTGCACGTCCCATTTTTATTTCTGTGGTTCTGCACCTGCACGTTGTCGTCGAAGTACATAGTTGCCAAGTCAATTTTATTAAAATACAGCGCTATAGGCATCATCTATTGGTCGAACATAGAAGCTCAAATTTATATATCAACACACGCCACGCCGTATACACAAAAATTATTTTGTAATAAAAATTTTCAAGTGTTGATATAAATATTTTTTTCGTGCGGGATATTTTTATTTCACTGATATATAATTTTTATGCAGCAAATATATAAATTTTAACGTGAAATATTTATTTTAAAATATATATTTAGAGAAAATAAATTTTATAACACAAGAATAATATTTGTGGGAACGGCGTGCCATACAAATGTACAAACATATAAATAGAATAAAGAAATATGTCTTGAAAATCTATCTGTCTGACTTTAACTTGGTATATCTTACTACGCTTGACTGGAATCCTGTCTCTGAGATGACACTCGCGCTCGGATTCAGCGACTACAACTTCGCTGAGGGCAGTTCGCGACACGCGTGTCTTTGACTTCTAGGCTACAGAAGCTGTAGGTAGACTAATCCTCTTGTTTAGCCGAAGCAGCTATTACAAGAAGTGACTTCTTAGTTAGCCGAGGCAGCTATTGTAAGAAGTCCTTTCTTAAGCTCCGCGAGTGATATTTATACCCAATTTTGGTTAGAATTGGTTGAAATTTGCGCGTTGGAAGAGGAGATGTTATCGGCAATCTTATTGGTGCGGAGGCGGAGTTGTGTCGCGATGTCTGATTGGCTGATGGTCATATAAATGACTTTCTGTTTACTTCAGAGTTTTGGCAATTTTTATATGAATGCAATTTTAAATAATTAATTTAGATACAAAATTATCAATTTTTATCTGTCAGTTCAGGAAATATTTTAAAAAATCGATTTTTTTTCAAGTAAAGTACCCTTTTCGTTTGCTCCAGACATTTAGTAATTATTATATAAATGCATTGTTGAATAGTTAACTTAAATATAAAATTTCAAATTTTTATCTCTGGGAAATATTTTAAGAAAATCAATTTTTTTAAATAAAGTACCCCTTCTTTTCATTCTAGACTTTTGTTAACTTGTATTTGTAAAATTTTAATAATAAAATGTTATTGTAGTGTTGTACACATTTATTTCCTTTCCTTATAGCTTGTAATACAAATAAAATATTTTTAATTCTTGTAATTATGATCGTTGTTTATTTATTATGGATAGAGTGTACAGTAGTTAATTTTGTAATAATAATGTAGTTGTTATTGTTGCAATAAATATATATTTTTATTTAAAAATGTCTTTTTATTAATGATAAAATGAAATATATAAATTCTTTTCGAATTCGTAAATTGTGCAAAAATACCATCACGCAGTAAAAATTATTTCGGTGCATAGATGCTACCTAGAAGAAGCATCCATGCACGCAGTAAAATTTATTTCGGTACAAAGATGCTCCCGGGAGAAGCATCCATGCACGCAGTAAATTTTTTCAGTATATAGATGGTACCTTGAAGAAGCATCCATGCACGCAGTAAATTTTTTTTGTTTCTGAGCATCACAAACCTGCCACTAACTATTGACGTTATTATTACCTAAATATATTTTTAAACAAAATGGGTTTACTCTTGGTGTCACCCCAGACTCCCTATTTCAATTATTGTTAATAATAAATGTAAATAACCAGCACAATCTTTTATAATTATTATCTTAGCAGCACAAACGTAGCACTAACTATGTTCGTTATTATTATCCAAATATTGTTTAAACAAAAGGAGTTTACTCTTGGTGTCACGTCAGATTCCCCAATTCAATTGTCAATAATTTATGTAAATAAACAGCATAAACTTTTATAATTTATATCGGAACAGCACAAACCTAGCACTAACTACGGTCGTTATTATTACCCGAATATTGCTTTAAACAAAAGGAGTTTTAAGGAATTAACAACATTTTTTATTACAGTGTTAATGTATTGCATAAACTTTCTTTTAATTAAAATACTTTAAAAAAATGTGAATGCCCAGTATTGACAGTAAATATTATTGTTACTCAGATATTATTATAAACAAAATTAGGTTTTCTTGGTGTTACGCTATATTGTCCATTTCAATTAACACAAGCGTAAATAAACAGCACAAAATTTTATAATTTGAATCTGAGCAGCACAAACCTAACACAAACTATGGATTATGTTATTATCCAAGTATTATTATAAACAAAATGGGTTTGCTCTTAGTGTCTCGCCAGATTCCCCACTTCAATTGGTAATAATAGATGTAAATAAATAGCACAAACTTTCGTAATTTGTATCTGAGCATTACAAACCTGGCACTAACTACTGACGTTACTATTACCCGAATATTGTTTTATATAAAAAGAGTTTACTCTAGGTGTCATGCCAGGTTCCCCATTTCAATTGTTAATAGTAGATGTAAATAAACAGCACAAACTTTCATAATTTGAATCTGAGCAGCACAAACCTAGCACTAACTCTATGTTGTCGTATTATGTAAATATTGTTATAAATAAAAGGGGTTTACTCTTAGTGTCACGTCAGATTCCCCATTTCAAATGTTAATAATTGGCGCAAATAAACAGCACAAACTTTAAGATTCTAGCACAAACCAGCACAAATCCAGCACTAACTTCTCATGTAGTTTTGGATTGATAATGGGTATGGGGCTATCTGACGTGACGTACATGTGCATAGATGCACGCAGTAAAAATATTTTCAGTATATAGATGCTACCTTGAAGAAGCATCCATGCACGCAGGAAAAATTTTTTTGGTGCATAGACGCTACCTGGAAAAAGCATCCATGCACGCAGTAATTTTTTTTTCGGTGCATAGATGCTGACGGGAAAAGCATCCATGCACGCAATAAAAAAATTTTCATTGCATAGATGCTACCTTGAAGAAGCATCCATGCACGAAGTAAAATATTTTTGTTGCATAGATTCTACCTGGAAGAAGCATCCATGCACGCATAAATGTTTTTTTGGTGCTAAGATGCTACCGGAAAGAAGCATTCATGCACGCAGTAAAAAAAATCGGTGAATAGATGCTACGTTGAAGAAGCATTCATGCACGCAGAAAATTTTATTTCGGTGCATAGATGCCACCGGGAAGAAGCATCCATACACGCAGTAAAAAAATTTAAGGTGCATGAGATGCTACTTGAAAAAGCATCCATGCATGCAGTAAAAAATTTTTGTTGCATAGATGCTACTCTTTTAGTATTTAATCCAGATATTTTATGTACAATTTTGAGTGAAAATGACATATTTTATAATATATTTGTTTATAGCAACATCATCACTAGGTATGGTAAGTAATTTAATTTGTTTTTATTATATTAGCGGGAGCCATTGTCATTCATTAGACCATATAAAAGTTCAGACATTTAGCTGAATATACCCAGAATTTGGTGTACATATTTTAATTAGTTCACGTGTTATCGATTTTAACCATTTTTTGGTAAAAACTAAAAAAATACAAGTTCCTATACCCAAAATTGGGGTATTTATGATTATTTCTTTTGAGTAAATCATACATTTTAAATAGTTTTGAACAACGTTTGTCATATAACATTTTTCCCTTAAATCGCTGGTTTAGCCGGAAATGACGTCACAACCAAAAATGGGCCGATGTGGAAAAATCACATTTTTCAAAATCTAAGTGTTTTTTTCTATACGCACCAAACTTTGATAATTTAATATTTATAATTAAATTTAAAAAATACAAATTTTTAAAATACTAGAATTGTGTCCCCACTAAGGTTGTGTCCTCGTTTAAACAGTTTATTGATCTGCCGCGAGATGTCGATGACCGGTATGTATATACGCCATATTTTATATTTTTTTAGATAATTCTGGAAGTTTCAGGATGTATTTCATAAAAATAGGTTTATATTTATAGATAAAATCCAAATTTGCAGGAATTAAGACTGTAACCGTAATAGTTGTTGAGATATTCAGGGTTGAAATTGAACAAATAAAATTGTCCCAATAATATCAACCCCTAATGGCGATCCATTAGTTCTTTGTCCTTAGATAACGTATACGAAATTTGAAACAAATCGGAGTCAAAAAGTTTTTTTGCCTAGAAAACACCAAGGCTATAACAGATTGTTTCAAAAATACTGTAAAAAAAATTAAGGGCATATAGTACTGACCAAAATGAGTAAAAAAGCTTGATCAATATGGGTCCGATCTTCTATAGTTTCCGAGATTTGAGGCAGTGAAAAATAAGTTTTTACGGGGTTTACATCTGCTATCTCGAAAACTATAAGAGTTACGACTTTGATTAAATGGGATTTTTTGTTTACCTTTCAGAGGTCATTTTAGATATGCTTTTGTTTTTTTAAAAAACAAATAATTGTACTATGTTATATGTTGTGGCGACCTTGGCCAATATTTAATTTTCAAATAACTTCGTAACTATTAGAAATTGAGAAAAACGTTTCATATAAAATTTTATTGTTTTTTTATAGTATATTTACTGACATTTTGAAAGATCACTATCTTTATTAGATTTTTTCAATTTTTTGCTTTTCTCGGAAACAGTTGAAGTTCAATCCTATGTTGATTAAGTTTTTTTTACTTATTTTGGTCAGTACTATATGCCCTTAAATTTTTTACAGTATTTTTGAAACACCCTATATATAGTCCGCCTTTTTCAGTTTCGATCGAAGAAATAAATTTTGAGTTAGACACGGCAACCCCTTAATTCGACCCCAAGGATTTCGCATCCGAGGACCAAATTGGGATTTGACGCTTAGATCTTACGTAATTCGTGTTTGTTATAAATCGCCTGTCATTTATGTTAACCCGCAATTTTTATATGAATGTATTTTTTAATGGCCCGGTTGTTAAGGGCGAAATTTTGCCTCCACCCTGCATTTTGTGATGCAAGCAAGCCATTTGGGTCATATGTTACTGGGACTATACCCTACCGATTAAGAGATGTAGCCATCCGGAAATGTCCCGGAGGCACAAGTTATTGCTGGTTGTATACCTCATTGCCGCAGTTCTCTTAAAGTCGCCGTGGTTCGCAAACCATTGGATTTTCAAACTTAAATTTTTCTAATAATAATAACAATAGAAAGGTCTTTGACACTTCAGTGCAAATAAAAAATGTTTGGTTACATATAACGTATACATTTTCCTCTTGAATTTAGCCCATTGTGCTTTTTGAAGAACATTTTGGCTTCCTTGGCCGATTGCGCAAGAACGCTCCGTCATACTAGAAAATAACCCGAATAAAAATTGCAGCGCGTTCAAAGAGCTATCGATATAAGGCGTGTCTGTGACTTTCAGGGGCCCACCGACACGGAAGTTTCTAAAGAGACGCGTAGGTGAGCCGAGCCGCCCTGTGCAAGATAGACCATTGTTACGTCAATTGGAGCAAGGCGTTTCGTTTATATGTTGCTTGGACAAAACTCTACCGATTAAGAAATGTAGCCACCCGGAAAAGTTGCACAGGCTCTGTGCATTGAAGGTTGTATATTTCATTGGCGCGTTTTTCTTAAAGTAGCAGTGGTGTGCAAACCATTGGGTCTACAGAGCTGATTTTATTTTTATATTACTTGTAAGGATAAGGTCTTTGATGCTGCCGCGAAAAAATGAGTTTGGTTACATATAACGTATTCATGTTTCTCTTGAATTTAGCACATTGTGATTTTTTGGAGTACATTTTGGATTCCTTGGCCAATTGCGTAAGAACTATACGTTATAACGAAAAATAACCCAAATAAAAGTTGTAGCGCATTCCAAGAGCTATCGATATAAGTCTCAGTGGCATGTTTGTGGCTATCAGAGGCCAGCCGACATGGAAGTTTCTAAAGGGAGGCGTAGGTGCACAGAGCCGCCCTGTGCGAGAGAGAATATTGATGTGGCAGTTCGAGTAGCCGTTTGGTTCATAAATAGCTGGGACCAAATCCTACCGATTAAAAGATGTAGCCATCCGGAAATGCCGCGTAGGCTTTGTATATTGCGGGTGGTAAACCTCATTGGCGCGTCTTTTCTTATTAAAGTCGCCGTGGTACGCAAACCGTTAGACCTACAGAGCTGATTTTTTATATCTATTAATTGTAATGATAAGGCCTTTGATGCTGTAGTGCAAAAAAGAATTTTCATTACTTATAACGTACCCATTTTCCTCTTGAACAGAACACATTGTGGTTTTTTGGAGAAAATTTTGGCTTCCTTGGCCGATTTCGCAAGAACCCTACGTTATACCGGAAAACAACCCTAATAAAAGTTGTAGCGCGTTCCAAAGGCTATCGATATAAAGCTCAGAGGCGTGTCTGTGGTTATCAGAGGCCCGTCGACACGGAAGTTTCTAAAGAGTCGAGTACGTGCGCCGAGTTGTCCTACGCGAAAGAGAACATTGTTGCATCAATTAGAGCAAAACGTTTGGTTTGTATGTTGGTGGGACCATACCCTACCGATTATGAGGTGTAGCCACCCGGAAATGCCGCGCAAGCACTGTATATTGCGGGTTGCATATCTCATTGACACGTGTTTTCTTATTAAAATAACTGGTGCGCAAACCATTGGACCTACAGAGCTGATATGTTTTTTTGTATAAATTGTTATGAAAACGTCTTTGACGCTGCAGTGCAAAAAAGGAGTTTGGTTACATATATCTTAAACAGAGCATTTTTTGTGTTTTTTAGAGAAAATTTTGCTAGAACGCTGCATTATACAAAAAAACAACACTAATAAAAGTTGTAGCGCGTTTAAAGAGCTATCGATAGAGAGATTGGAGGCGTGTCTGTGGTTATCAGCGGTCCGAAAACACAGAAGTTTCTATATGGACGCGTAGGTTCTCTCTGTACAGGGCGGCTCGGAAAAATATCCGCTGAATTCAAATTTTAAACCACAAATCTGTATCACTTTTACTTTCTGAGAAAAATAAAAATTAATATCTTGCTGAAATTTTTTTCAGCCCACTGAAATATCTGAAACTTTGGTAACTTCTGAGACAAGATCTGCTTAATAAACCCGTTTAAATAACAAATCTCTAACTCTTTTATTTTCCGACTTATTAAAAATTGAATAATTAATTCCTTGCTGATTTTTTTTCAGCTGGCTGATAGTTCTGAAACTTTGCGCACATATAAAACAATGTGTGCTGAATACAAATTTTCAAACCACAAATTTCTATCTCATTTAGTATAAAAGTTAATTAAGAAAAACCATCAAATTTTAAAAAAATGCTCCTGCGTGTTAGTGCGTGTCTAACCCATCACCGCTCGAACTCCGGCAAGTGGTCGAATAGCTCCCGGCATGTAAAATTCGAAATAATCACACCTCATTGTAACGCGGCAGTGTGAAACCACCGGCGTACAATATATCGTGATCGTCAATAATACCCTACGTTGTGTTTATGTAAATAGTGCCCAGAATTCTTTGATTTGAAGTCGTGGTAGTGTGAGGAATAAAACAAGTAAAAACATAGATTCAACAATAAACACCGTTTATTCAACAAAAAAAACATGGATTAAAAATATTTTCAGTACAATGACAATGTCCGATACTTATGGCCGGGGACGGCGTGGGTATGTCCTGGTTAGGACCGTGGCTGTCAGCGTGCTCAGACGGGGTCCGCACCGGGGCGCAGCGCAGGCAGCGTCGCGGTACAGCCGAGAGTGGGACAGCGGCCTTGGTACGTGGGCCGTGGTCAGCCGTGGTTAGCCGTGGGTACGGCCGTGGACGATGTCCCCCAGATGTAGGAATACGCATATAGCGTCACAGACATACAAGATGTCCGATATAAATTTAATACTTGGTATGGTGTTATATTTATTACATGGATATTTTTATATATGGATATACAACGTTGTTGGAGAATCGCAACTGGACCACTGTGTGGAGCGTGCGCTCCCCTGTTATCAACGTAGCAATCACGGTGAGTGAGAGGCGAGGTTGGAGAATCGCAACTGGACCACTGTGTGGAGCGTGCGCTCCCCTGTTATCCTGCCTACACTGGCCGTTTATTTATAATTTATCGGAATACGCCGCTGTTGGAGAATCGCAACTGGACCACTGTGTGGAGCGTGCGCTCCCCTGTTATCAACGGCGCAACCGTACGGAAAGTGAGTGACGAGGTTGGAGAATCGCAACTGGACCACTGTGTGGAGCGTGCGCTCCCCTGTTATCCTGCCTACACTCGCCGTTTATTTATAATTTATCGGAATACGCCGCTGTTGGAGAATCGCAACTGGACCACTGTGTGGAGCGTGCGCTCCCCTGTTATCAACGGCGCAACCGTACGGAAAGTGAGTGACGAGGTTGGAGAATCGCAACTGGACCACTGTGTGGAGCGTGCGCTCCCCTGTTATCCTGCCTACACTAGCCGTTTATTTATAATTTATCGGAATACGCCGCTGTTGGAGAATCGCAACTGGACCACTGTGTGGAGCGTGCGCTCCCCTGTTATCAACGGCGCAACCGTACGGAAAGTGAGTGACGAGGTTGGAGAATCGCAACTGGACCACTGTGTGGAGCGTGCGCTCCCCTGTTATCCTGCCTACACTGGCCGTTTATTTATAATTTATCGGAATACGCCGCTGTTGGAGAATCGCAACTGAACCACTGTGTGGAGCGTGCGCTCCCCTGTTATCCTGCCTACACTGGCCGTTTATTTATAATTTATCGGAATACGCCGCTGTTGGAGAATCGCAACTGGACCACTGTGTGGAGCGTGCGCTCCCCTGTTATCAACGGCGCAACCGTACGGAAAGTGAGTGACGAGGTTGGAGAATCGCAACTGGACCACTGTGTGGAGCGTGCGCTCCCCTGTTATCCTGCCTACACTGGCCGTTTATTTATAATTTATCGGAATACGCCGCTGTTGGAGAATCGCAACTGGACCACTGTGTGGAGCGTGCGCTCCCCTGTTATCAACGGCGCAACCGTACGGAAAGTGAGTGACGAGGTTGGAGAATCGCAACTGGACCACTGTGTGGAGCGTGCGCTCCCCTGTTATCCTGCCTACACTGGCCGTTTATTTATAATTTATCGGAATACGCCGCTGTTGGAGAATCGCAACTGGACCACTGTGTGGAGCGTGCGCTCCCCTGTTATCCTGCCTACACTGGCCGTTTATTTATAATTTATCGGAATACGCCGCTGTTGGAGAATCGCAACTGGACCACTGTGTGGAGCGTGCGCTCCCCTGTTATCAACGGCGCAACCGTACGGAAAGTGAGTGACGAGGTTGGAGAATCGCAACTGGACCACTGTGTGGAGCGTGCGCTCCCCTGTTATCCTGCCTACACTGGCCGTTTATTTATAATTTATCGGAATACGCCGCTGTTGGAGAATCGCAACTGGACCACTGTGTGGAGCGTGCGCTCCCCTGTTATCAACGGCGCAACCGTACGGAAAGTGAGTGACGAGGTTGGAGAATCGCAACTGGACCACTGTGTGGAGCGTGCGCTCCCCTGTTATCCTGCCTACACTGGCCGTTTATTTATAATTTATCGGAATACGCCGCTGTTGGAGAATCGCAACTGGACCACTGTGTGGAGCGTGCGCTCCCCTGTTATCAACGGCGCAACCGTACGGAAAGTGAGTGACGAGGTTGGAGAATCGCAACTGGACCACTGTGTGGAGCGTGCGCTCCCCTGTTATCCTGCCTACACTAGCCGTTTATTTATAATTTATCGGAATACGCCGCTGTTGGAGAATCGCAACTGGACCACTGTGTGGAGCGTGCGCTCCCCTGTTATCAACGGCGCAACCGTACGGAAAGTGAGTGACGAGGTTGGAGAATCGCAACTGGACCACTGTGTGGAGCGTGCGCTCCCCTGTTATCCTGCCTACACTGGCCGTTTATTTATAATTTATCGGAATACGCCGCTGTTGGAGAATCGCAACTGGACCACTGTGTGGAGCGTGCGCTCCCCTGTTATCAACGGCGCAACCGTACGGAAAGTGAGTGACGAGGTTGGAGAATCGCAACTGGACCACTGTGTGGAGCGTGCGCTCCCCTGTTATCCTGCCTACACTAGCCGTTTATTTATAATTTATCGGAATACGCCGCTGTTGGAGAATCGCAACTGGACCACTGTGTGGAGCGTGCGCTCCCCTGTTATCAACGGCGCAACCGTACGGAAAGTGAGTGACGAGGTTGGAGAATCGCAACTGGACCACTGTGTGGAGCGTGCGCTCCCCTGTTATCCTGCCTACACTGGCCGTTTATTTATAATTTATCGGAATACGCCGCTGTTGGAGAATCGCAACTGGACCACTGTGTGGAGCGTGCGCTCCCCTGTTATCCTGCCTACACTGGCCGTTTATTTATAATTTATCGGAATACGCCGCTGTTGGAGAATCGCAACTGGACCACTGTGTGGAGCGTGCGCTCCCCTGTTATCAACGGCGCAACCGTACGGAAAGTGAGTGACGAGGTTGGAGAATCGCAACTGGACCACTGTGTGGAGCGTGCGTTCCCCTGTTATCCTGCCTACACTGGCCGTTTATTTATAATTTATCGGAATACGCCGCTGTTGGAGAATCGCAACTGGACCACTGTGTGGAGCGTGCGCTCCCCTGTTATCAACGGCGCAACCGTACGGAAAGTGAGTGACGAGGTTGGAGAATCGCAACTGGACCACTGTGTGGAGCGTGCGCTCCCCTGTTATCCTGCCTACACTGGCCGTTTATTTATAATTTATCGGAATACGCCACTGTTGGAGAATCGCAACTGGACCACTGTGTGGAGCGTGCGCTTCCCTGTTATCAACGGCGCAACCGTACGGAAAGTGAGTGACGAGGTTGGAGAATCGCAACTGGACCACTGTGTGGAGCGTGCGCTCCCCTGTTATCCTGCCTACACTGGCCGTTTATTTATAATTTATCGGAATACGCCGCTGTTGGAGAATCGCAACTGGACCACTGTGTGGAGCGTGCGCTCCCCTGTTATCAACGGCGCAACCGTACGGAAAGTGAGTGACGAGGTTGGAGAATCGCAACTGGACCACTGTGTGGAGCGTGCGCTCCCCTGTTATCCTGCCTACACTAGCCGTTTATTTATAATTTATCGGAATACGCCGCTGTTGGAGAATCGCAACTGGACCACTGTGTGGAGCGTGCGCTCCCCTGTTATCAACGGCGCAACCGTACGGAAAGTGAGTGACGAGGTTGGAGAATCGCAACTGGACCACTGTGTGGAGCGTGCGCTCCCCTGTTATCCTGCCTACACTGGCCGTTTATTTATAATTTATCGGAATACGCCGCTGTTGGAGAATCGCAATTGGACCACTGTGTGGAGCGTGCGCTCCCCTGTTATCAACGGGCGCAACCGTACGGAAAGTGAGTGACGAGGTTGGAGAATCGCAACTGGACCACTGTGTGGAGCGTGCGCTCCCCTGTTATCCTGCCTACACTGGCCGTTTATTTATAATTTATCGGAATACGCCGCTGTTGGAGAATCGCAACTGGACCACTGTGTGGAGCGTGCGCTCCCCTGTTATCCTGCCTACACTGGCCGTTTATTTATAATTTATCGGAATACGCCGCTGTTGGAGAATCGCAACTGGACCACTGTGTGGAGCGTGCGCTCCCCTGTTATCAACGGCGCAACCGTACGGAAAGTGAGTGACCAGGTTGGAGAATCGCAACTGGACCACTGTGTGGAGCGTGCGCTCCCCTGTTATCCTGCCTACACTGGCCGTTTATTTATAATTTATCGGAATACGCCGCTGTTGGAGAATCGCAACTGGACCACTGTGTGGAGCGTGCGCTCCCCTGTTATCAACGGCGCAACCGTACGGAAAGTGAGTGACGAGGTTGGAGAATCGCAACTGGACCACTGTGTGGAGCGTGCGCTCCCCTGTTATCCTGCCTACACTGGCCGTTTATTTATAATTTATCGGAATACGCCGCTGTTGGAGAATCGCAACTGGACCACTGTGTGGAGCGTGCGCTCCCCTGTTATCCTGCCTACACTGGCCGTTTATTTATAATTTATCGGAATACGCCGCTGTTGGAGAATCGCAACTGGACCACTGTGTGGAGCGTGCGCTTTCCTGTTATCAACGGCGCAACCGTACGGAAAGTGAGTGACGAGGTTGGAGAATCGCAACTGGACCACTGTGTGGAGCGTGCGCTCCCCTGTTATCCTGGCTACACTGGCCGTTTATTTATAATTTATCGGAATACGCCGCTGTTGGAGAATCGCAACTGGACCACTGTGTGGAGCGTGCGCTCCCCTGTTATCAACGGCGCAACCGTACGGAAAGTGAGTGACGAGGTTGGAGAATCGCAACTGGACCACTGTGTGGAGCGTGCGCTCCCCTGTTATCCTGCCTACACTGGCCGTTTATTTATAATTTATCGGAATACGCCGCTGTTGGAGAATCGCAACTGGACCACTGTGTGGAGCGTGCGCTCCCCTGTTATCAACGGCGCAACCGTACGGAAAGTGAGTGACGAGGTTGGAGAATCGCAACTGGACCACTGTGTGGAGCGTGCGCTCCCCTGTTATCCTGCCTACACTGGCCGTTTATTTATAATTTATCGGAATACGCCGCTGTTGGAGAATCGCAACTGGACCACTGTGTGGAGCGTGCGCTCCCCTGTTATCAACGGCGCAACCGTACGGAAAGTGAGTGACGAGGTTGGAGAATCGCAACTGGACCACTGTGTGGAGCGTGCGCTCCCCTGTTATCCTGCCTACACTGGCCGTTTATTTATAATTTATCGGAATACGCCGCTGTTGGAGAATCGCAACTGGACCACTGTGTGGAGCGTGCGCTCCCCTGTTATCAACGGCGCAACCGTACGGAAAGTGAGTGACGAGGTTGGAGAATCGCAACTGGACCACTGTGTGGAGCGTGCGCTCCCCTGTTATCCTGCCTACACTGGCCGTTTATTTATAATTTATCGGAATACGCCGCTGTTGGAGAATCGCAACTGGACAACTGTGTGAAGCGTGCGCTCCCCTGTTATCAACGGCGCAACCGTACGGAAAGTGAGTGACGAGGTTGGAGAATCGCAACTGGACCACTGTGTGGAGCGTGCGCTCCCCTGTTATCCTGCCTACACTGGCCGTTTATTTATAATTTATCGGAATACGCCGCTGTTGGAGAATCGCAACTGGACCACTGTGTGGAGCGTGCGCTCCCCTGTTATCAACGGCGCAACCGTACGGAAAGTGAATGACGAGGTTGGAGAATCGCAACTGGACCACTGTGTGGAGCGTGCGCTCCCTTGTTATCCTGCCTACACTAGCCGTTTATTTATAATTTATCGGAATACGCCGCTGTTGGAGAATCGCAACTGGACCACTGTGTGGAGCGTGCGCTCCCCTGTTATCAACGGCGCAACCGTACGGAAAGTGAGTGACGAGGTTGGAGAATCGCAACTGGACCACTGTGTGGAGCGTGCGCTCCCCTGTTATCCTGCCTACACTGGCCGTTTATTTATAATTTATCGGAATACGCCGCTGTTGGAGAATCGCAACTGGACCACTGTGTGGAGCGTGCGCTCCCCTGTTATCAACGGCGCAACCGTACGGAAAGTGAGTGACGAGGTTGGAGAATCGCAACTGGACCACTGTGTGGAGCGTGCGCTCCCCTGTTATCCTGCCTACACTGGCCGTTTATTTATAATTTATCGGAATACGCCGCTGTTGGAGAATCGCAACTGGACCACTGTGTGGAGCGTGCGCTCCCTGTTATCAACGGCGCAACCGTACGGAAAGTGAGTGACGAGGTTGGAGAATCGCAACTGGACCACTGTGTGGAGCGTGCGCTCCCCTGTTATCCTGCCTACACTGGCCGTTTATTTATAATTTATCGGAATACGCCGCTGTTGGAGAATCGCAACTGGACCACTGTGTGGAGCGTGCGCTCTTCTGTTATCAACGGCGCAACCGTACGGAAAGTGAGTGACGAGGTTGGAGAGTCGCAACTGGACCACTGTGTGGAGCGTGCGCTCTCCTGTTATCCTGCCTACACTGGCCGTTTATTTATAATTTATCGGAATACGCCGCTGTTGGAGAATCGCAACTGGACCACTGTGTGGAGCGTGCGCTCCCCTGTTATCCTGCCTACACTGGCCGTTTATTTATAATTTATCGGAATACGCCGCTGTTGGAGAATCGCAACTGGACCACTGTGTGGAGCGTGCGCTCCCCTGTTATCAACGGCGCAACCGTACGGAAAGTGAGTGACGAGGTTGGAGAATCGCAACTGGACCACTGTGTGGAGCGTGCGCTCCCCTGTTATCCTGCCTACACTGGCCGTTTATTTATAATTTATCGGAATACGCCGCTGTTGGAGAATCGCAACTGGACCACTGTGTGGAGCGTGCGCTCCCCTGTTATCAACGGCGCAACCGTACGGAAAGTGAGTGACGAGGTTGGAGAATCGCAACTGGACCAATGTGTGGAGCGTGCGCTCCCCTGTTATCCTGCCTACACTGGCCGTTTATGTATAATTTATCGGAATACGCCGCTGTTGAAGAATCGCAACTGGACCACTGTGTGGAGCGTGCGCTCCCATGTTATCAACGGCGCAACCGTACGGAAAGTGAGTGACGAGGTTGGAGAATCGCAACTGGACCACTGTGTGGAGCGTGCGCTCCCCTGTTATCCTGCCTACACTGGCCGTTTATTTATAATTTATCGGAATACGCCGCTGTTGGAGAATCGCAACTGGACCACTGTGTGGAGCGTGCGCTCCCCTGTTATCAACGGCGCAACCGTACGGAAAGTGAGTGACGAGGTTGGAGAATCGCAACTGGACCACTGTGTGGAGCGTGCGCTCCCCTGTTATCCTGCCTACACTGGCCGTTTATTTATAATTTATCGGAATACGCCGCTGTTGGAGAATCGCAACTGGACCACTGTGTGGAGCGTGCGCTCCCCTGTTATCAACGGCGCAACCGTACGGAAAGTGAGTGACGAGGTTGGAGAATCGCAACTGGACCACTGTGTGGAGCGTGCGCTCCCCTGTTATCCTGCCTACACTGGCCGTTTATTTATAATTTATCGGAATACGCCGCTGTTGGAGAATCGCAACTGGACCACTGTGTGGAGCGTGCGCTCCCCTGTTATCAACGGCGCAACCGTACGGAAAGTGAATGACGAGGTTGGAGAATCGCAACTGGACCACTGTGTGGAGCGTGCGCTCCCTTGTTATCCTGCCTACACTAGCCGTTTATTTATAATTTATCGGAATACGCCGCTGTTGGAGAATCGCAACTGGACCACTGTGTGGAGCGTGCGCTCCCCTGTTATCAACGGCGCAACCGTACGGAAAGTGAGTGACGAGGTTGGAGAATCGCAACTGGACCACTGTGTGGAGCGTGCGCTCCCCTGTTATCCTGCCTACACTGGCCGTTTATTTATAATTTATCGGAATACGCCGCTGTTGGAGAATCGCAACTGGACCACTGTGTGGAGCGTGCGCTCCCCTGTTATCAACGGCGCAACCGTACGGAAAGTGAGTGACGAG
>CAUJCB010000662.1:0-30454 GCA_963082715.1 Harpalus rubripes
AAACTACAGGTAGAATATGTTTAGAAAGATACATGCAAAATCGTCGTTTCAGACCGTGAAACGCTCAAATATGATGTAAAAACTGTTTCTCAAAACATGTCTCCAAATCACTTGAAAATGCGTTTTCTAAGCGAATTACGTGTTTTTAAGGTGTTTTGCAGTAACTTCTATAGTTCAAATCGGCACTCTAGCTGCGCTGGCGAGTGCACCACGGAGTGCCTCCTAAACCTTGTATTCACTAAAAATCAGTGAATTTTGTGTTATTTTAGCATAAATAACCTAGTTCCATCGAAACTACAGGTAGAATATGATTCCAAAGATACATGCAAAATCGTCGTTTCAGACCGTGAAACGCTCAAATATGATGTAAATACTGTTTCTCAAAACATGTCTCCAAATCACTTGAAAATGCGTTTTCTAAGCGAATTACGTGTTTTTAAGGTGTTTTGCAGTAACTTCTGTAGTTCAAATTGGCACTCTTGCTGCGCAGGCGAGTGCACCACGGAGTGCCTCCAAAACCTTGTATTCACTAAAAATCAGTGTATTTTGTGTTATTGTAGCGTAAATAACCTAGTTCCATCGAAACTACAGGTAGAATATGTTTCGAAAGATACATGCAAAATCGTCGTTTCAGACCGTGAAACGCTCAAATATGATGTAAAAACTTTTTCTCAAAACATGTCTCCAAATCACTAGAAAATGCGTTTTTTAAGCGAATTACGTGTTTTTAAGGTGTTTTGCAGTAACTTCTATAGTTCAAATCGGCACTCTAGCTGCGCTGGCGAGTGCACCACGGAGTGCCTCCTAAACCTTGTATTCACTAAAAATCAGTGTATTTTGTGTTATTGTAGCATAAATAACCTAGTTCCATCGAAACTACAGTTAGCATATGATTCCAAAGATACATGCAAAATCGTCGTTTCAGACCGTGAAACGCTCAAATATTATGTAAATACTATTTCTCAAAACATGTCTCCAAATCACTTGAAAATGCGTTTTCTAAGCGAATTACGTGTTTTTAAGGTGTTTTGCAGTAACTTCTGTAGTTCAAATCGGCTCTCTTGCTGCGCTGGCGAGTGCAGCACGGAGTGCCTCCAAAACCTTGTATTCACTAAAAATCAGTGTATTTTGTGTTATTGTAGCGTAAATAACCTAGTTCCATCGAAACTACATGTAGAATATGTTTCGAAAGATACATGCAAAATCGTCGTTTCAGACCGCGTGAAACGCTCAAATATGATGTAAAAACTGTTTCTCAAAACATGTCTCCAAATCACTTGAAAATGCGTTTTTTTAAGCGAATTACGTGTTTTTAAGGTGTTTTGCAGTAACTTTTATAGTTCAAATCGGCACTCTAGCTGCGCTGGCGAGTGCACCACGGAGTGCCTCCAAAAGGTTGTATTCACTAAAAAACAGTGTATTTTGTCTTATTGTACCCTAAATAACCTAGTTCCATCGAAACTACAGGTAGAATATGTTTCGAAAGATACATGCAAAATCGTCGTTTCAGACCGTGAAACGCTCAAATATGATGTAAAAACTGTTTCTCAAAACATGTCTCCAAATCACTTGAAAATGCGTTTTCTAAGCGAATTACGTGTTGTTAAGGTGTTTTGCAGTAACTTCTATAGTTCAAATCGGCACTCTAGCTGCGCTGGCGAGTGCACCGCGGAGTGCCTCCAAAACCTTGTATTCACTAAAAATCAGTGTATTTTGTATTATTGTAGCATAAATAACCTAGTTCCATTGAAACTACAGGTAGAATATGATTTTAAAGATACATGCAAAATCGTCGTTTCAGACCGTGAAACGCTCAAATATGATGTAAAAACTGTTTCTCAAAACATGTCTCCAAATTACTTGAAAATGCGTTTTCTAAGCGAATTTCGTGTTTTTAAGGTGTGTTGCAGTAAATTCTATAGTTCAAATCGGCACTCTAGCTGCGCTGGCGAGTGCACCGCGGATTGCCTCCAAATTCTTGTATTCACTAAAAATCAGTGTATTTTGTATTATTGTAGCGTAAATAACCTAGTTCCATCGAAACTACAGGTAGAATATGTTTCGAAAGATACATGCAAAATCGTCGTTTCAGACCGTGAAACGCTCAAATATGATGTAAAAACTGTTTCTCAAAACATGTCTCCAAATCACTTGAAAACGCGTTTTCTAAGCGAATTACGTGTTTTTAAGGTGTTTTCAAGTAACTTCTATAGTTCAAATCGGCACTCTAGCTGCGCTGGCGAGTGCACCACGGAGTGCCTCCAAAACCTTGTATTCACTAAAAATCATTGTATTTTGTTTTATTGTAGCATAAATAACCTAGTTCCTTCGAAACTACAGGTAGAATATGATTCCAAAGATATATGCAAAATCGTCGTTTCAGACCGTGAAACGCTCAAATATGATGTAAAAACTGTTTCTCAATACATGTCTCCAAATTACTTAAAAATGCGTTTTCTAAGCGAATTACGTGCTTTTAAGGTGTTTTGCAGTAACTGCTTTAGTTCAAATCGGCACTCTAGCTGCGCTGGCGAGTGCACCACGAAGTGCCTCCAAAAGGTTGTATTCACTAAAAAACAGTGTATTTTGTCTTATTGTACCCTAAATAACCTAGTTCCATCGAATCTACAGGTAGAATATGATTCCAAAGATACATGCAAAATCTTCTTTTCAGACCGTGAAACGCTCAAATATGATGTAAAAACTGTTTCTCAAAACATGTCTCCAAATCACTTGAAAATGCGTTTTCTAAGCGAATTACGTGTTTTTAAGGTGTTTTCAAGTAACTTCTATAGTTCAAATCGGCACTTTAGCTGCGCTGGCGAGTGCACCACGGAGTGCCTCCAAAACCTTGTATTCACTAAAAATCAGTGTATTTTGTGTTATTGTAGCATAAATAACCTAGTTCCATCGAAACTACAGGTAGAATATGATTCCAAAGATACATGCAAAATCGTCGTTTCAGACCGTGAAACGCTCAAATATGATGCAAAAACAGTTTCTCAAAACATGTCTCCAAATCACTTGAAAATGCGTTTTCTAAGCGAATTACGTGTTTTTAAGGTGTTTTGCAGTAACTTCTATAGTTCAAATCGGCACTCTAGCTGCGCTGGCGAGTGCACCGCGGAGTGCCTCCAAAACCTTGTATTCACTAAAAATCAGTGTATTTTGTATTAATGTAGCGTAAATAACCTAGTTCCATCGAAGCTACAGGTAGAATATGATTCCAAAGATACATGCAAAATCGTCGTTTCAGACCGTGAAACGCTCAAATATGATGTAAAAACTGTTTCTCAAAACATGTCTCCAAATCACTTAAAAATGCGTTTTCTAAGCGAATTACGTGTTTTTAAGGTGTTTTGCAGTAACTTCCATAGTTCAAATCGGCACTCTAGCTGCGCTGGCGAGTGCACCACGGAGTGCCTCCAAAAGGTTGTTTTCACTAAAAAACAGTGTATTTTGTCTTATTGTACCCTAAATAACCTAGTTCCATAGAAACTACAGGTAGAATATGTTTCGAAAGATACATGCAAAATCGCCGTTTCAGACCGTGAAACGCTCAAATATGATGTAAAAACTGTTTCCAAAATATGTCTCCAAATATCTTGAAAATGCGTTTTCTAAGCGAATTACGTGTTTTTAAGGTGTTTTTCAGTAATTTCTACAGTTCAAATTGGCACTCTAGCTGCGCTGGCGAGTGCCCCGCGGAGTGCCTCCAAAACCTTGTATTCACTAAAAATCAGTGTATTTTGTATTATTGTAGCGTAAATAACCTAGTTCCATCGAAACTACAAGTAGATTATGATTCAAAAGATACATATGCAAAATCGTCGTAGAATATGATTCCAATGATACATGCAAAATCGTCGTTTCAGACCGTGAAACGCTCAAATATGATGTAAAACCTGTTTCTCAAAACATGTCTCCAAATCACTTGAAAATGCGTTTTCTAAGCGAATTACGTGTTTTTAAGGTGTTTTGCAGTAACTTCTGTAGTTTAAACGGCACTCTTGCTGCGCTAGCGAGTGCACCACGGAGTGCCTCCAAAACCTTGTATTCACTAAAAATCAGTGTATTTTGTGTTATTGTAGCGTAAATAACCTAGTTCCTTCGAAACTACAGGTAGAATATGTTTCGAAAGATACATGCAAAATCGTCGTTTCAGACCGTGAAACGCTCAAATATGATGTAAAAACTGTTTCTCAAAACATGTCTCCAAATCACTTAAAAATGCGTTTTTTAAGCGAATTACGTGTTTTTAAGGTGTTTTGCAGTAACTTCTATAGTTCAAATCGACACTCTAGCTGCGCTGGCGAGTGCACCACGGAGTGCCTCCAAAAGGTTGTATTCACTAAAAAACAGTGTATTTTGTCTTATTGTACCCTAAATAACCTAGTTCCATCGAAACTACAGGTAGAATATGTTTCCAAAGATACATGCAAAATCGTCGTTTCAGACCGTGAAACGCTCAAATATGATGTAAAAACTGTTTTTCAAAACATGTCTCCAAATCACTTGAAAATGCGTTTTCTAAGCGAATTACGTGTTTTTAAGGTGTATTGCAGTAACTTCTATAGTTCAAATCGGCACTATAGATGCGCTGGCGAGTGCACCACGGAGTGGCTCCAAAAGGTTGTATTCACTAAAAAGCAGTGTATTTTGTCTTATTGTACCCTAAATAACCTAGTTCCATCGAAACTACAGGTAGAATACGTTTCCAAAGATACATGCAAAATCGTCGTTTCAAACCGTGAAACGCTCAAATATGATGTAAACACTGTTTCTCAAAACATGTCTCCAAATCACTTGAAAATGCGTTTTCTAAGCGAATTACGTGTTTTTAAGGTGTTTTGCAGTAACTTCTATAGTTCAAATTGGCACTCTAGCTGCGCTGGCGAGTGCACCACGGAGTGCCTCCAAAACGTTGTATTCACTAAAAATCAGTGTATTTTGTGTTATTGTAGCGTAAATAACCTAGTTCCATCGAAACTACAGGTAGAATATGTTTCGAAAGATACATGCAAAAACGTCGTTTCAGACCGTGAAACGCTCAAATATGATGTAAAAACTGTTTCTCAAAACATGTCTCCAAATCACTTGAAAATGCGTTTTCTAAGCGAATTACGTGTTTTTAAGGTGTTTTGCAGTAACTTCTATAGTTCAAATCGGCACTCTAGCTGCGCTGGCGAGTGCACCACGGAGTGCCTCCTAAACCTTGTATTCACTAAAAATCAGTGTATTTTGTGTTATTGTACCCTAAATAACCTAGTTCCATCGAAACTACAGGTAGAATATGATTCCAAAGATACATGCAAAATCGTCGTTTCAGATCGTGAAACGCTCAAATATGATGTAAAAACTGTTTCTCAAAACATGTCTTCAAATCACTTGAAAATGCGTTTTCTAAGCGAATTACGTGTTTTTAAGGTGTTTTCAAGTAACTTCTATAGTTCAAATCGGCACTCTAGCTGCGCTGGCGAGTGCACCACGGAGTGCCTCCAAAACCTTGTATTCACTAAAAATCAATGTAATTTGTTTTATTGTAGCATAAATAACCTAGTTCCGTCGAAACTACAGGTAGAATATGATTCCAAAGATACATGCAAAATCGTCGTTTCAGACCGTGAAACGCTCAAATATGATGTAAAAACTGTTTCTCAAAACATGTCTCCAAATCACTTGAGAAGGCGTTTTCTAAGCGAATTACGTGTTTTTAAGGTGTTTTGCAGTAACTTCTATAGTTCAAATCGGCACTCTAGCTGCGCTGGCGAGTGCACTACGGAGTGCCTCCAAAACCTTGTATTCACTAAAAATCAGAGTATTTTGTGTTATTGTAGCATAAATAACCTAGTTCCATCGAAACTACAGGTAGAATATATTTCCAAAGATACATGCAAAATCGTCGTTTCAGCTATGAAACGCTCAAATATGATGTAAAAACTGTTTCTCAAAACATGTCTCCAAATCACTTGAAAATGCGTTTTCTAAGCGAATTACGTGTTTTTAAGGTGTTTTGCAGTAACTTCTATAGTTCAAATCGGCACTCTAGCTGCGCTGGCGAGTGCACCACGGAGTGCATCCAAAACCTTGTATTCACTAAAAATCAGTGTATTTTGTGTTATTGTAGCATAAATAACCTAGTTCCATCGAAACTACAGGTAGAATATGATTCCAAAGATACATGCAAAATCTTCGTTTCAGACCGTGGAACGCTCAAATATGATGTATAAACTTTTTCTCAAAACATATCTCCAAATCACTTGAAAATGCATTTTCTAAGTGAATTACGTGTTTTTAAGGTGTTTTGCAGTAACTTCTATAGTTCAAAACAGCACTCTAGCTGCGCTGGCGAGTGCACCACGGAGTGCCTCCAAAAGGTTGTATTCACTAAAAAACAGTGTATTTTGTCTTATTGTACCCTAAATAACCTAGTTCCATCGAAACTACAGGTAGAATATGTTTCCAAAGATACATGCAAAATCGTCGTTTCAGACCGTGAAACGCTCAAATATGATGTAAAAACTGTTTCTCAAAACATGTCTCCAAATCACTTGAAAATGCGTTTTCTAAGCGAATTACGTGTTTAGAAGGTGTTTTGCAGTAAATTCTATAGTTCAAATCGGCACTCTATCTGCGCTGGCGAGTGCACCGCGGAGTGCATCCAAAACCTTGTATTCACTAAAAATCAGTGTATTTTGTGTTATTGTAGCATAAATAACCCAGGTCCATCGAAACTACAGGTAGAATATGATTCCAAAGATACATGCAAAATCTTCGTTTCAGACCGTGGAACGCTCAAATATGATGTAAAAACTGTTTCTCAAAACATGTCTCCAAATCACTTGAAAATGCGTTTTCTAAGCGAATTACGTGTTTTTAAGGTGTGTTGCAGTAACTTCTATAGTTCAAATCGGCACTCTAGCTGCGCTGGCGAGTGCACCACGGAGTGCCTCCAAAACCTTGTATTCATTAAAAATCTATGTATTTTGTGTTATTGTAGCATAAATAACTTAGTTCCATCGAAACTACAGGTAGAATATGATTCTAAAGATACATGCAAAATCGTCGTTTCATATCGTGAAACGCTCAAATATGATGTAAAAACTGTTTCTCAAAACATGTCTCCAAATCACTTGGAAATGCGTTTTCTAAGCGATTTACGTGTTTTTAAGTTGTTTTGCAGTAACTTCTATAGTTCAAATCGGCACTCTAGCTGCGCTGGCGAGTGCACCACGGAGTGCCTCCAAAACCTTGTAAACACTAAAAATCTATGTATTTAGTGTTATTGTAGCATAAATAACCTAGTTCCATCGAAACTACAGGTAGAATATGATTCCAAATATACATGCAAAATCGTCGTTTCAGACCGTGAAACGCTCAAATTTGATGTAAAAACTGTTTCTCAATACATGTCTCCAAATCACTTGGAAATGCGTTTTCTAAGCGATTTACGTGTTTTTAAGGTGTTTTGCAGTAACTTCTATAGTTCAAATCGGCACTCTAGCTGCGCAGGCGAGTGCACCACGAAGTGCCTCCAAAAAGTTGTATTCACTAAAAAACAGTGTATTTTGTCTTATTGTACCCTAAATAACCTAGTTCCATCGAAACTACAGGTAGAATATGATTCCAAAGATACATGCAAAATCTTCGTTTCAGACCGTGAAACGCTCAAATATGATGTAAAAACTGTTTCTTAAAACATGTCTCCAAATCACTTGAAAATGCGTTTTCTAAGCGAATTACGTGTTTTTAAGGTGTTTTCAAGTAACTTCTATAGTTCAAATCGGCACTCTAGCTGCGCTAGCGAGTGCACCACGGAGTGCCTCCAAAACCTTGTATTCACTAAAAATCAATGTATTTTGTATTATTGTAGCATAAATAACCTACTTCCGTCGAAACTACAGGTAGAATATGATTCCAAAGATACATGCAAAATCGTCGTTTCAGACCGTGAAACGCTCAAATATGATGTAAAAACTGTTTCTCAAAACATGTCTCCAATTCACTTGAAAATGCGTTTTCAAGAGCGAATTACGTGTTTCTAAGGTGTTTCGCAGTAACTTCTATAGTTCAAATCGGCACTCTAGCTGCGCTGGCGAGTGCACCACGGAGTGCCTCCAAAAGGTTGTAATCACTAAAAAACAGTGTATTTTGTCTTATTGTACCCTAAATAACCTAGTTCCATCGAAACTACAGGTAGAATATGATTCCAAAGATACATGCAAAATCGTCGTTTAAGCTGTGAAACGCTCAAATATGATGTAAAAACTGTTTCTCAAAACATGTCTCCAAATCACTTGAAATTGCGTTTTCTAAGCGAATTACGTGTTTATAAGGTGTTTTGCAGTAACTTCTATAGTTCAAATCGGCACTCTAGCTGCGCTGGCGAGGGCACCACAGAGTGCCTCCTAAAGGTTGTATTCACTAAAAAACAGTGTATTTTGTCTTATTGTACCCTAAATAACCTAGTTCCATCGAAACTACAGGTAGAATACGTTTCCAAAGATACATACAAAATCGTCGTTTCAGACCGTGAAACGCTCAAATATGAAGTAAAAACTGTTTCTCAAAACATGTCTCCAAATCACTTGAAAATGCATTTTCTAAGCGAATTACGTGTTTTTAAGGTGTTTTGCAGTAACTTCTATAGTTTAAATCGGCACTCTAGCTGCGCTGGCGAGTGCACCACGGAGTGCCTCCAAAACCTTGTATTCACTAAAAATCATTGTATTTTGTGTTATTGTAGCATAAATAACCTAGTTCCATCGAAACTACAGGTAGAATATGATTCCAAAGATACATGCAAAATCGTCGTTTCAGACCGTGAAACGCTCAAATATGATGTAAAAACTGTTTCTCAAAACATGTCTCCAAATCACTTGAAATTGCGTTTTCTAAGCGAATTACGTGTTTTTAAGGTGTTTTGCAGTAACTTCTATAGTTCAAATCGGCACTCTAGCTGCGCTGGCGAGTGCACCACGGAGTGCCTCCAAAAGGTTGTATTCACTAAAAAACAGTGTATTTTGTCTTATTGTGCCCTAAATAACCTAGTTCCATCGAAACTACAGGTAGAATATGATTCCAAAGATACATGCAAAATCGTCGTTTCAGACCGTGAAACGCTCAAATATGATGTAAAAACTGTTTCTCAAAACATGTCTCCAAATCGCTTGAAAATGCGTTTTCTAAGCGAATTACGTGTTTTGAAGGTGTTTTGCAGTAACTTCTATAGTTCAAATCGGCACTCTAGCTGCGCTGGCGAGTGCACCACGGAGTGCATCCAAAACCTTGTATTCACTAAAAATCAGTGTATTTTGTGTTATTGTAGCATAAATAACCTAGTTCCATCGAAACTACAGGTAGAATATGATTCCAAAGATACATGCAAAATCTTCGTTTCAGACCGTGGAACGCTCAAATATGATGTATAAACTGTTTCTCAAAACATGTCTCCAAATCACTTGAAAATGCGTTTTCTAAGCGAATTACGTGTTTTTAAGGTGTTTTGCAGTAACTTCTATAGTTCAAATCGGCACTCTAGCTGCGCTGGCGAGTGGACCACGGAGTGCCTCCAAAAGGTTGTATTCACTAAAAAACAGTGTATTTTGTCTTATTGTACCCTAAATAACCTAGTTCCATCGAAACTACAGGTAGAATATGTTTCCAAAGATACATGCAAAATCGTCGTTTCAGACCGTGAAACGCTCAAATATGATGTAAAAACTGTTTCTCAAAACATGTCTCCAAATCACTTGAAAATGCGTTTTCTAAGCGAATTACGTGTTTTGAAGGTGTTTTGCAGTAAATTCTATAGTTCAAATCGGCACTCTATCTGCGCTGGCGAGTGCACCGCGGAGTGCATCAAAAACCTTGTATTCACTAAAAATCAGTGTATTTTGTGTTATTGTAGCATAAATAACTTAGTTCCATCGAAAATACAGGTAGAATATGATTCTAAAGATACATGCAAAATCGTCGTTTCAGATCGTGAAACGCTCAAATATGATGTAAAAACTGATTCTCAAAACATGTCTCCAAATCACTTGAAAATGCGTTTTCTAAGCGATTTACGTATTTTTAAGGTGTTTTGCAGTAACTTCTATAGTTCAAATCGGCACTCAAGCTGCGCTGGCGAGTGCACCACGGAGTGCCTCCAAAACCTTGTATTCACTAAAGATCAGAGTATTTTGTGTTATTGTAGCATAAATAACCTAGTTCCATCGAAACTACAGGTAGAATATGATTCCAAAGATACATGCAAAATCGTCGTTTCAGCTGTGAAACGCTCAAATATGATGTAAAAACTGTTTCTCAAAACATGTCTCCAAATCACTTGAAAATGCGTTTTCTAAGCGAATTACGTGTTTATAAGGTGTTTTGCAGTAACTTCTATAGTTCAAATCGGCACTCTAGCTGCGCTGGCGAGGGCACCACGGAGTGCCTCCAAAAGGTTGTATTCACTAAAAAAACAGTGTATTTTGTCTTATTGTACCCTAAATAACCTAGTTCCATCGAAACTACAGGTAGAATACGTTTCCAAAGATACATACAAAATCGTCGTTTCAGACCGTGAAACGCTCAAATATGATGTAAAAACTTTTTCTCAAAACATGTCTCCAAATCACTTGAAAATGCATTTTCTAAGCGAATTACGTGTTTTTAAGGTGTTTTGCAGTAACTTTTATAGTTCAAATCGGCACTCTAGCTGCGCTGGCGAGTGCACCACGGAGTGCCTCCAAAACCTTGTATTCACTAAAAATCAGTGTATTTTGTGTTATTGTAGCATAAATAACCTAGTTCAATCGAAACTACAGGTAGAATATGATTCCAAAGATACATGCAAAATCTTCGTTTCAGACCGTGGAACGCTCAAATATAATGTATAAACTGTTTCTCAAAACATGTCTCCAAATCACTTGAAAATGCGTTTTCTAAGCGAATTACGTGTTTTTAAGGTGTTTTGCAGTAACTTCTATAGTTCAAATCGGCACTCTATCTGCGCTGGCGAGTGCACCACGGAGTGCCTCCAAAAGGTTGTATTCACTAAAAAACAGTGCATTTTGTCTTATTGTACCCTAAATAACCTAGTTCCATCGAAACTACAGGTAGAATATGTTTCCAAAGATACATGCAAAATCGTCGTTTCAGACCGTGAAACGCTCAAATATGATGTAAAAACTGTTTCTCAAAACATGTCTCCAAATCACTTGAAAATGCGTTTTCTAAGCGAATTACGTGTTTTGAAGGTGTTTTGCAGTAAATTCTATAGTTCAAATCGGCACTCTATCTGCGCTGGCGAGTGCACCGCGGAGTGCATCAAAAACCTTGTATTCACTAAAAATCAGTGTATTTTGTGTTATTGTAGCATAAATAACTTAGTTCCATCGAAAATACAGGTAGAATATGATTCTAAAGATACATGCAAAATCGTCGTTTCAGATCGTGAAACGCTCAAATATGATGTAAAAACTGATTCTCAAAACATGTCTCCAAATCACTTGAAAATGCGTTTTCTAAGCGATTTACGTATTTTTAAGGTGTTTTGCAGTAACTTCTATAGTTCAAATCGGCACTCAAGCTGCGCTGGCGAGTGCACCACGGAGTGCCTCCAAAACCTTGTATTCACTAAAGATCAGAGTATTTTGTGTTATTGTAGCATAAATAACCTAGTTCCATCGAAACTACAGGTAGAATATGATTCCAAAGATACATGCAAAATCGTCGTTTCAGCTGTGAAACGCTCAAATATGATGTAAAAACTGTTTCTCAAAACATGTCTCCAAATCACTTGAAAATGCGTTTTCTAAGCGAATTACGTGTTTATAAGGTGTTTTGCAGTAACTTCTATAGTTCAAATCGGCACTCTAGCTGCGCTGGCGAGGGCACCACGGAGTGCCTCCAAAAGGTTGTATTCACTAAAAAAACAGTGTATTTTGTCTTATTGTACCCTAAATAACCTAGTTCCATCGAAACTACAGGTAGAATACGTTTCCAAAGATACATACAAAATCGTCGTTTCAGACCGTGAAACGCTCAAATATGATGTAAAAACTTTTTCTCAAAACATGTCTCCAAATCACTTGAAAATGCATTTTCTAAGCGAATTACGTGTTTTTAAGGTGTTTTGCAGTAACTTTTATAGTTCAAATCGGCACTCTAGCTGCGCTGGCGAGTGCACCACGGAGTGCCTCCAAAACCTTGTATTCACTAAAAATCAGTGTATTTTGTGTTATTGTAGCATAAATAACCTAGTTCAATCGAAACTACAGGTAGAATATGATTCCAAAGATACATGCAAAATCTTCGTTTCAGACCGTGGAACGCTCAAATATGATGTATAAACTGTTTCTCAAAACATGTCTCCAAATCACTTGAAAATGCGTTTTCTAAGCGAATTACGTGTTTTTAAGGTGTTTTGCAGTAACTTCTATAGATCAAATCGGCACTCTAGTTGCGTTGGCGAGTGCACCACGGAGTGCCTCCAAAAGGTTGTATTCACTAAAAAACAGTGTATTTTGTCTTATTGTACCCTAAATAACCTAGTTCCATCGAAACTGCAGGTAGAATACGTTTCCAAAGATACATGCAAAATCGTCGTTTCAGACCGTGAAACGCTCAAATATGATGTAAAAACTGTTTCTCAAAACATGTCTCCAAATCACTTGAAAATGCGTTTTCTAATCGAATTACGTGTTTTTAAGGTGTGTTGCAGTAACTTCTATACTTCAAATCGGCACTCTAGCTGCGCTGGCGAGTGCACCGCGGAGTGCCTCCAAAACCTTGTATTCACTAAAAATCAGTGTATTTTGTATTATTGTAGCGTAAATAACCTAGTTCCATCAAAACTACAGGTAGAATATGATTCCAAAGATACATGCAAAATCGTCGTTCCAGACCGTGAAACGCTCAAATATGATGTAAAATCTGTTTCTCAAAACATGTCTCCAAATCACTTGAAAATGCGTTTTCTAAGCGAATTACGTGTTTTTAAGGTGTTTTGCAGTAACTTCTACAGTTCAAATCGGCACTCTAGCTGCGCTGGCGAGTGCACCGCGGAGTGCCTCCAAAATCTTGTATTCACTAAAAATCATTTTATTTTGTATTATTGTAGCGTAAATAACCTAGTTCCATCGAAACTACAGGTAGAATATGATTCCAAAGATACATGCAAAATCGTCGTTCCAGACCGTGAAACGCACAAATATGATGTAAAAACTGTTTCTCAAAACATGTCTCCAAATCACTTGAAAATGCGTTTTCTAAGCGAATTACGTGTTTTTAAGGTGTGTTGCAGTAACTTCTATAGTTCAAATCGGCACTCTAGCTGCGCTGGCGAGTGCACCGCGGAGTGCCTCCAAAACCTTGTATTCACTAAAAATCAGTGTATTTTGTGTTATTGTAGCATAAATAACCCAGGTCCATCGAAACTACAGGTAGAATATGATTCCAAAGATACATGCAAAATCTTCGTTTAAGACCGTGGAACGCTCAAATATGATGTAAAAACTGTTTCTCAAAACATGTCTCCAAATCACTTGAAAATGCGTTTTCTAAGCGAATTACGTGTTTTTAAGGTGTTTTGCAGTAACTTCTATAGATCAAATCGGCACTCTAGTTGCGTTGGCGAGTGCACCACGGAGTGCCTCCAAAAGGTTGTATTCACTAAAAAACAGTGTATTTTGTCTTATTGTACCCTAAATAACCTAGTTCCATCGAAACTGCAGGTAGAATACGTTTCCAAAGATACATGCAAAATCGTCGTTTCAGACCGTGAAACGCTCAAATATGATGTAAAAACTGTTTCTCAAAACATGTCTCCAAATCACTTGAAAATGCGTTTTCTAATCGAATTACGTGTTTTTAAGGTGTGTTGCAGTAACTTCTATACTTCAAATCGGCACTCTAGCTGCGCTGGCGAGTGCACCGCGGAGTGCCTCCAAAACCTTGTATTCACTAAAAATCAGTGTATTTTGTATTATTGTAGCGTAAATAACCTAGTTCCATCAAAACTACAGGTAGAATATGATTCCAAAGATACATGCAAAATCGTCGTTCCAGACCGTGAAACGCTCAAATATGATGTAAAAACTGTTTCTCAAAACATGTCTCTAAATCACTTGAAAATGCGTTTTCTAAGCGAATTACGTGTTTTTAAGGTGTTTTGCAGTAACTTCTATAGTGCAAATCGGCACTCTAGCTGCGCTGGCGAGTGCACCACGGAGTGCCTCCAAAAGGTTGTATTCACTAAAAAACAGTGTATTTTGTCTTATTGTACCTTAAATAACCTAGTTCCATCGAAACTACAGGTAGAATACGTTTCCAAAGATACATGCAAAATCGTCGTTTCTAACCGTGAAACGCTCAAATATGATGTAAAAACTGTTTCTCAAAACATGTCTCCAAATCACTTGAAAATGCGTTTTCTAAGCGAATTACGTGTTTTTAAGGTGTTTTGCAGTAACTTCTATAGTTCAAATTGGCACTCTGGCTTCGCTGGCGAGTGCACCACGGGGTGCCTCCAAAACGTTGTATTCACTAAAAATCAGTGTATTTTGTGTTATTGTAGCGTAAATAACCTAGTTCCATCGAAGCTACAGGTAGAATATGTTTCGAAAGATGCATGCAAAAACGTCGTTTCAGACCGTGAAACGCTCAAATATGATGTAAAAACTGTTTCTCAAAACATGTCTCCAAATCACTTGAAAATGCGTTTTCTAAGCGAATTACGTGTTTTTAAGGTGTTTTGCAGTAACTTCTATAGTTCAAATCGGCACTCTAGCTGCGCTGGCGAGTGCACCACGGAGTGCCTCCAAAACCTTGTATTCACTAACAATCATTGTATTTTGTGTTATTGTAGCATAAATAACCTAGTTCCATTCGAAACTACAGGTAGAATACAATTCCAAATATACATGCAAAATCGTCGTTTCAGACCGTGAAACGCTCAAATATGATGTAAAAACTGTTTCTCAAAACATGTCTCCAAATCACTTGAAAATGCGTTTTCTAAGCGAATTACGTGTTTTTAAGGTGTTTTGCAGTAACTTCTATAGTACAAATCGGCACTCTTGCTGCGCTGGCGAGTGCACCACGGAGTGTCTCCAAAACCTTGTTTTCACTAAAAATCAATGTATTTTGTGTTATTGTAGCATAAATAACCTAGTTCCATCGAAACTACAGGTAGAATATGATTCCAAAGATACATGCAAAATCGTCGTTTCAGACCGTGAAACGCTCAAATATAATGTAAAAACTGTTTCTCAAAACATGTCTCCAAATCACTTGAAAATGCGTTTTCTAAGCGAATTACGTGTTTTTAAGGTGTTTTGCAGTAACTCCAATAGTTCAAATCGGCACTCTAGCTGCGCTGGCGAGTGCACCACGGAGTGCCTCCAACAGGTTGTATTCACTAAAAAACAGTGTATTTTGTCTTATTGTACCCTAAATAACCTAGTTCCATCGAAACTACAGGTAGAATATGTTTAGAAAGATACATGCAAAATCGTCGTTTCAGACCGTGAAACGCTCAAATATGATGTAAAAACTGTTTCTCAAAACATGTCTCCAAATCACTTGAAAATGCGTTTTCTAAGCGAATTACGTGTTTTTAAGGTGTTTTGCAGTAACTTCTATAGTTCAAATCGGCACTCTAGCTGCGCTGGCGAGTGCACCACGGAGTGCCTCCTAAACCTTGTATTCACTAAAAATCAGTGAATTTTGTGTTATTGTAGCATAAATAACCTAGTTCCATCGAAACTACAGGTAGAATATGATTCCAAAGATACATGCAAAATCGTCGTTTCAGACCGTGAAACGCTCAAATATGATGTAAATACTGTTTCTCAAAACATGTCTCCAAATCACTTGAAAATGCGTTTTCTAAGCGAATTACGTGTTTTTAAGGTGTTTTGCAGTAACTTCTGTAGTTCAAATCGGCACTCTTGCTGCGCAGGCGAGTGCACCACGGAGTGCCTCCAAAACCTTGTATTCACTAAAAATCAGTGTATTTTGTGTTATTGTAGCGTAAATAACCTAGTTCCATCGAAACTACAGGTAGAATATGTTTCGAAAGATACATGCAAAATCGTCGTTTCAGACCGTGAAACGCTCAAATATGATGTAAAAACTTTTTCTCAAAACATGTCTCCAAATCACTAGAAAATGCGTTTTTTAAGCGAATTACGTGTTTTTAAGGTGTTTTGCAGTAACTTCTATAGTTCAAATCGGCACTCTAGCTGCGCTGGCGAGTGCACCACGGAGTGCCTCCTAAACCTTGTATTCACTAAAAATCAGTGTATTTTGTGTTATTGTAGCATAAATAACCTAGTTCCATCGAAACTACAGTTAGCATATGATTTCAAAGATACATGCAAAATCGTCGTTTCAGACCGTGAAACGCTCAAATATGATGTAAATACTATTTCTCAAAACATGTCTCCAAATCACTTGAAAATGCGTTTTCTAAGCGAATTACGTGTTTTTAAGGTGTTTTGCAGTAACTTCTGTAGTTCAAATCGGCTCTCTTGCTGCGCTGGCGAGTGCAGCACGGAGTGCCTCCAAAACCTTGTATTCACTAAAAATCAGTGTATTTTGTGTTATTGTAGCGTAAATAACCTAGTTCCATCGAAACTACATGTAGAATATGTTTCGAAAGATACATGCAAAATCGTCGTTTCAGACCGCGTGAAACGCTCAAATATGATGTAAAAACTGTTTCTCAAAACATGTCTCCAAATCACTTGAAAATGCGTTTTTTAAGCGAATTACGTGTTTTTAAGGTGTTTTGCAGTAACTTCTATAGTTCAAATCGGCACTCTAGCTGCGCTGGCGAGTGCACCACGGAGTGCCTCCAAAAGGTTGTATTCACTAAAAAACAGTGTATTTTGTCTTATTGTACCCTAAATAACCTAGTTCCATCGAAACTACAGGTAGAATATGTTTCGAAAGATACATGCAAAATCGTCGTTTCAGACCGTGAAACGCTCAAATATGATGTAAAAACTGTTTCTCAAAACATGTCTCCAAATCACTTGAAAATGCGTTTTCTAAGCGAATTACGTGTTGTTAAGGTGTTTTGCAGTAACTTCTATAGTTCAAATCGGCACTCTAGCTGCGCTGGCGAGTGCACCGCGGAGTGCCTCCAAAACCTTGTATTCACTAAAAATCAGTGTATTTTGTATTATTGTAGCATAAATAACCTAGTTCCATTGAAACTACAGGTAGAATATGATTTTAAAGATACATGCAAAATCGTCGTTTCAGACCGTGAAACGCTCAAATATGATGTAAAAACTGTTTCTCAAAACATGTCTCCAAATTACTTGAAAATGCGTTTTCTAAGCGAATTACGTGTTTTTAAGGTGTGTTGCAGTAAATTCTATAGTTCAAATCGGCACTCTAGCTGCGCTGGCGAGTGCACCGCGGATTGCCTCCAAATTCTTGTATTCACTAAAAATCAGTGTATTTTGTATTATTGTAGCGTAAATAACCTAGTTCCATCGAAACTACAGGTAGAATATGTTTCGAAAGATACATGCAAAATCGTCGTTTCAGACCGTGAAACGCTCAAATATGATGTAAAAACTGTTTCTCAAAACATGTCTCCAAATCACTTAAAAATGCGTTTTCTAAGCGAAATACGTGTTTTTAAGGTGTTTTGCACTAACTTCTATAGTTCAAATCGGCACTCTAGCTGCGCTGGCGAGTGCACCACGGAGTGCCTCCAAAACCTTGTATTCACTAAAAATCAGAGTATTTTGTGTTATTGTGGCATAAATACCCTAGTTCCATCGAAACTACAGGTAGAATATGATTCCAAAGCTACATGCAAAATCGTCGTTTCAGCTATGAAACGCTCAAATATGATGTAAAAACTGTTTCTCAAAACATGTCTCCAAATCACTTGAAAATGCGTTTTCTAAGCGAATTAAGTGTTTTTAAGGTGTTTTGCAGTAACTTCTATAGTTCAAATCGGCACTCTAGCTGCGCTGGCGAGGTCACCACGGAGTGCCTCCAAAAGGTTGTATTCACTAAAAAACAGTGTATTTTGTCTTATTGTACCCTAAATATCCTAGTTCCATCGAAACTACAGGTAGAATACATTTCCAAAGATACATACAAAATCGTCGTTTCAGACCGTGAAACGGTCGAATATGATGTAAAAACTGTTTCTCAAAACATGTCTCCAAATCACTTGAAAATGCGTTTTCTAAGCGAATTACGTGTTTTTAAGGTGTTTTGCAGTAACTGCTATAGTTCAAATCGGCACTCTAGCTGCGCTGGCGAGTGCACCACGGAGTGCCTCCAAAACCTTGTATTCACTAAAAATCAGTGTATTTTGTGTTATTGTAGCATAAATAACCTAGTTCCATCGAAACTACAAGTAGAATATGATACCAAAGATACATGCAAAATCGTCGTTTCAGACCGTGAAACGTTCAAATATGATGTAAAAACTGTTTCTCAAAACATGTCTCCAAATCACTTAAAATTGCGTTTTCTAAGCGAATTACGTGTTTTTAAGGTGTTTTGCAGTAACTTCTATAGTTCAAATCGGCACTCTAGATGCGCTGGCGAGTGCACCACGGAGTGCCTCCAAAAGGTTGTATTCACTAAAAAACAGTGTATTTTGTCTTATTGTACACTAAATAACCTAGTTCCATCGAAACTACAGGTAGAATATGATTCCAAAGATACATGCAAAATCGTCGTTTCAGACCGTGAAACGCTCAAATATGATGTAAAAACTATTTCTCAAAACATGTCTCCAAATCACTTGAAAATTCTTTTTCTAAGCGAATTACGTGTTGCTAAGATGTTTTGCAGTAACTTCTATAGTTCAAATCGGCACTCTAGCTGCGCTGGCGAGTGCACCACGGAGTGCATCCAAAACCTTGTATTCACTAAAAATCAGTGTATTTTGTGTTATTGTAGCATAAATAACCTAGTTCCATCGAAACTACAGGTAGAATATGATTCCAAAGATACATGCAAAATCTTCGTTTCAGACCGTGGAACGCTCAAATATGATGTATAAACTGTTTCTCAAAACATGTCTCCAAATCACTTGAAAATGCGTTTTCTAAGCGAATTACGTGTTTTTAAGGTGTTTTGCAGTAACTTCTATAGTTCAAATCGGCACTCTAGCTGCACTGGCGAGTGCACCACGGAGTGCCTCCAAAACCTTGTATTTACTCAAAATCAATGTATTTTGCTTTATTGTAGCATAAATAACCTAGTTCCATCAAAACTACAGGCAGAATATGATTCCAAAGATACATGCAAAATCGTCGTTTCAGACCGTGAAACGCTCAAATATGATGTAAAAACTGTTTCTCAAAACATGTCTCCAAATCACTTGAAAATGCGTTTTCTAAGAGAATTACGTGTTTTTAAGGTGTTTTGGAGTAACTTCTATAGTTCAAATCGGCACTCTAGCTGCGCTGGCGAGTGCACCACGGAGTGCCTCCAAAACCTTGTATTCACTAAAAATCTATGTATTTTGTGTTATTGTAGCATAAATAACTTAGTTTCATCGAAACTACAGGTAGAATATGATTCTAAAGATACATGCAAAATCGTCGTTTCAGACCGTGAAACGCTCAAATATGATGTAAAAACTGTTTCTCAAAACATGTCTCCAAATCACTTGAAAATGCGTTTTCTAAGCGATTTAAATGTTTTTAAGGTGTTTTGCAGAAACTTCTATAGTTTAAATCGGCACTCTAGCTGCGCTGGCGAGTACACCACGGAGTGCCTGCAAGAGGTTGTATTCACTAAAAAACAGTGTATTTTGTCTTATTGTACCCTAAATAACCTAGTCAATTCGAAACTACAGGTAGAATATGTTTCCAAAGATACATGCAAAATCGTCGTTTCAGACCGTGAAACGCTCAAATATGATGTAAAAACTGTTTTTCAAAATATGTCTCCAAATCACTTTAAAAGGCGTTTTCTAAGCGAATTACGTGTTTTTAAGGTGTTTTGCAGTAACTTCTATAGTTCAAATCGGCACTCTAGCTGCGCTGGCGAGTGCACAACGGAGTGCCTCCAAAACCTTGTATTCACTAAAAATCAGAGTATTTTGTGTTATTGTAGCATAAATAACCTAGTTCCATCGAAACTACTGGTAGAATATGATTCCAAAGATACATGCGAAATCGTCGTTTCAGCTGTGAAACGCTCAAATATGATGTAAAAACTGTTTCTCAAAACATGTCTCCAAATCACTTGAAAATGCGTTTTCAAAGCGAATTACTCTGTTTTTAAGGTGTTTTGCAGTAACTACTATAGTTCAAATCGGCACTCTAGCTGCGCTGGCGAGGGCACCACGGAGTGCCTCCAAAAGGTTGTATTCACTAAAAAACAGTGTATTTTGTCTTATTGTACCCTAAATAACCTAGTTCCATCAAAACTACAGGTAGAATACGTTTCCAAAGATACATACAAAATCGTCGTTTCAGACCGTGAAACGCTCAAATATGATGTAAAAACTTTTTCTCAAAACATGTCTCCAAATCACTTGAAATTGCGTTTTCTAAGCGAATTACGTGTTTTGAAGGTGTTTTGCAGTAACTTCTATAGTTCAAATCGGCACTCTAGCTGCGCTGGCGAGTGCACCACGGAGTGCATCCAAAACCTTGTATTCACTAAAAATCAGTGTATTTTGTGTTATTGTAGCATAAATAACCTAGTTCCATCGAAACTACAGGTAGAATATGATTCCAAAGATACATGCAAAATCTTCGTTTCAGACCGTGGAACGCTCAAATATGATGTAAAATCTGTTTCTCAAAGCATGTCTCTAAATCACTTGAAATTGCGTTTTCTAAGCGAATTACGTGTTTTTAAGGTGTTTTGCAGTAACTTCTATAGTTCAAATCGGCACACTAGATGCGCTGGCGAGTGCACCACGGAGTGCCTCCAAAAGGTTGTATTCACTAAAAAACAGTGTATTTTGTCTTATTGTACCCTAAATAACCTAGTTCCATCGATACTACAGGTAGAATATGATTCCAAAGATACATGCAAAATCGTCGTTTCAGACCGTGAAACGCTCAAATATGATGTAAAAACTGTTTCTCAAAACATGTCTCCAAATCACTTGAAAATGCGTTTTCTAAGCGAATTACGTGTTTTTAAGGTGTTTTGCAGTAACTTCTATAGTTCAAATCGGCACTCTAGCTGCGCTGGCGAGTGCACCACGGAGTGCATCCAAAACTTTGTATTCACTAAAAATCAGTGTATTTTGTGTTATTGTAGCAAAAATAACCTAGTTCCATCGAAACTACAGGTAGAATATGATTCCAAAGATACATGCAAAATCTTCGTTTCAGACCGTGGAACGCTCAAATATGATGTAAAAACTGTTTCTCAAAGCATGTCCCTAAATCACTTGAAATTGCGTTTTCTAAGCGAATTACGTGTTTTTAAAGTGTTTTGTAGTAACTTCTATAGTTCAAATCGGCACACTAGCTGCGCTGGCGAGTGCACCAAGGAGGCCTCCAAAACCTTGTATTTACTCAAAATCAATGTATTTTGTTTTATTGTAGCATAAATAACCTAGTTCCATCGAAACTACAGGTAGAATATGATTCCAAAGATACATGCAAAATCGTCGTTTCAGACCGTGAAACGCTCAAATATGATGTAAAAACTGTTTCTCAAAACATGTCTCCAAATCACTTGAAAATGCGTTTTCTAAGAGAATTACGTGTTTTTAAGGTGTTTTGCAGTAACTTCTATAGTTCAAATCGGCACTCTAGCTGCGCTGGCGAGTGCACCACGGAGTACCTCCAAAAGGTTGTATTCACTAAAAAACAGTGTATTTTGCCTTATTGTGCCCTAAATAACCTAGCTCCATCGAAACTACAGGTAGAATATGATTCCAAAGATACATGCAAAATCGTCGTTTCAGACCGTGAAACGCTCAAATATGATGTAAAAACTGTTTCTCAAAACATGTCTCCAAATCACTTGAAAATGCGTTTTCTAAGCGAATTACGTGTTTTGAAGGTGTTTTGCAGTAACTTCTATAGTTCAAATCGGCACTCTAGCTGCGCTGGCGAGTGCACCAAGGAGTGCCTCCAAAACCTTGTATTTACTCAAAATCAATGTAATTTGTTTTATTGTAGCATAAATAACCTAGTTCCATCGAAACTACAGGTAGAATATGATTCCAAAGATACTTGCAAAATCGTCGTTTCAGACCGTGAAACGCTCAAATATGATGTAAAAACTGTTTCTCAAAACATGTCTCCAAATCACTTGAAAATGCGTTTTCTAAGAGAATTACGTGTTTTTAAGGTGTTTTGCAGTAACTTCTATAGTTCAAATCGGCACTCTAGCTGCGCTGGCGAGTGCACCACGGAGTGCCTCCAAAACCTTGTATTCACTAAAAATCTATGTATTTTGAGTTATTGTAGCATAAATAACTTACTTCCATCGAAACTACAGGTAAAATATGATTCTAAAGATACATGCAAAATCGTCGTTTCAGACCGTGAAACGCTCAAATATGATGTAAAAACTGTTTCTCAAAACATGTCTCCAAATCACTTGAAAATGCGTTTTCTAAGCGAATTACGTGTTTTTAAGGTGTTTTGCAGTAACTTCTATAGTTCAAATCGGCACTCTAGCTGCGCTGGCGAGTGCACCACGGAGTGCATCCAAAACTTTGTATTCACTAAAAATCAGTGTATTTTGTGTTATTGCAGCAAAAATAACGTAGTTCCATCGAAACTACAGGTAGAATATGATTCCAAAGATACATGCAAAATCGTCGTTTCAGACCGTGGAACGCTCAAATATGATGTAAAAACTGTTTCTCAAAGCATGTCTCTAAATCACTTGAAATTGCGTTTTCTAAGCGAATTACGTGTTTTTAAAGTGTTTTGCAGTAACTTCTATAGTTCAAACCGGCACTCTAGCTGCGCTGGCGAGTGCACCACGGAGTGCCTCCAAAACCTTGTATTTACTCAAAATCAATGTATTTTGTTTTATTGTAGCATAAATAACCTAGTTCCATCGAAACTACAGGTAGAATATGTTTCCAAAGATACATGCAAAATCGTCGTTTCAGACCGTGAAACGCTCAAATATGATGTAAAAACTGTTTTTCAAAACATGTCTCCAAATCACTTTAAATGGAGTTTTCTAAGCGAATTACGTGTTTTTAAGGTGTTTTGCAGTAACTTCTATAGTTCAAATCGGCACTCTAGCTGCGCTGGCGAGTGCACAACGGAGTGCCTCCAAAACCTTGTATTCACTAAAAATCAGAGTTTTTTGTGTTATTGTAGCATAAATAACCTAGTTCCATCGAAACTACAGGTAGAATATGACTCCAAAGATACATGCAAGCTGTGAAACACTCAAATATGATGTAAAAACTGTTTTCAAAACATGTCTCCAAATCACTTGAAAATGCGTTTTCTAAGCGAATTACGTGTTTTGAAGGTGTTTTGCAGTAACTTCTATAGTTCAAATCGGCACTCTAGCTGCGCTGGCGAGTGCACCACGGAGTGCATCCAAAACCTTGTATTTACTAAATATCAGTGTATTTTGTGTTATTGTAGGATAAATAACCTAGTTCCATCGAAACTACAGGTAGAATATGATTCCAAAGATACATGCAAAATCTTCGTTTCAGACCGTGGAACGCTCAAATATGATGTATAAACTGTTTCTCAAAACATGTCTCCAAATCACTTGAAAATGCGTTTTCTAAGCGAATTACGTGTTTTTAAGGTGTTTTGCAGTAACTTCTATAGTTCAAATCGGCACTCTAGCTGCGTTGGCGACTGCACCACGGAGTGCCTCCAAAAGGTTGTATTCACTAAAAAACAGTGTATTTTGTCTTATTGTACCCTAAATAACCTAGTTTCATCGAACTACAGGTAGAATATGTTTCCAAAGATACATGCAAAATCGTCGTTTCGGACCGTGAAACGCTCAAATATGATGTAAAAACTGTTTCTCAAATCATGTCTCCAAATCACTTGAAATTGCGTTTTCTAAGCGAATTACGTGTTTTTAAGGTGTTTTGCAGTAACTTCTATAGTTCAAATCAGCACTCTAGCTGCGCTGGCGAGTGCACCACGGAGTGCCTCCAAAAGGTTGTATTCACTAAAAAACAGTGTATTTTGCCTTATTGTGCCCTAAATAACCTAGTTCCATCGAAACTACAGGTAGAATATGATTCCAAAAATACATGCAAAATCGTCGTTTCAGACCGTGAAACGCTCAAATATGATGTAAAAACTGTTTCTCAAAACATGTCTCCAAATCACTTGAAAATGCGTTTTCTAAGCGAATTACGTGTTTTGAAGGTGTTTTGCAGTAACTTCTATAGTTCAAATCGGCACTCTAGCTGCGCTGGCGAGTGCACCAAGGAGTGCCTCCAAAACCTTGTATTTACTCAAAATCAATGTATTTTGTTTTATTGTAGCATAAATAACCTAGTTCCATCGAAACTACAGGTAGAATATGATTCCAAAGATACATGCAAAATCGTCGTTTCAGACCGTGAAACGCTCAATATGATGTAAAAACTGTCTCTCAAAACATGTCTCCAAATCACTTGAAAATGCGTTTTCTAAGAGAATTACGTGTTTTTAAGGTGTTTTGCAGTAACTTCTATAGTTCAAATCGGCACTCTAGCTGCGCTGGCGAGTGCACCACGGAGTACCTCCAAAAGGTTGTATTCACTAAAAAACAGTGTATTTTGCCTTATTGTGCCCTAAATAACCTAGCTTCATCGAAACTACAGGTAGAATATGATTCCAAAGATACATGCAAAATCGTCGTTTCAGACCGTGAAACGCTCAAATATGATGTAAAAACTGTTTCTCAAAACATGTCTCCAAATCACTTGAAAATGCGTTTTCTAAGCGAATTACGTGTTTTGAAGGTGTTTTGCAGTAACTTCTATAGTTCAAATCGGCACTCTAGCTGCGCTGGCGAGTGCACCAAGGAGTGCCACCAAAACCTTGTATTTACTCAAAATCAATGTATTTTGTTTTATTGTAGCATAAATAACCTAGTTCCATCGAAACTACAGGTAGAATATGATTCCAAAGATACTTGCAAAATCGTCGTTTCAGACCGTGAAACGCTCAAATATGATGTAAAAACTGTTTCTCAAAATATGTCTCCAAATCACTTGAAAATGCGTTTTCTAAGAGAATTACGTGTTTTTAAGGTGTTTTGCAGTAACTTCTATAGTTCAAATCGGCACTCTAGCTGCGCTGGCGAGTGCACCACGGAGTGCCTCCAAAACCTTGTATTCACTAAAAATCTATGTATTTTGAGTTATTGTAGCATAAATAACTTACTTCCATCGAAACTACAGGTAGAATATGATTCTAAAGATACATGCAAAATCGTCGTTTCAGATCGTGAAACGCACAAATATGATGTAAAACTGTTTCTCAAAACATGTCTCCAAATCACTTGAAAATGCGTTTTCTAAGCGATTTACGTGTTTTTAAGGTGTTTTGCAGTAACTTCTATAGTTTAAATCGGCACTCTAGCTGCACTGGCGAGTGCACCACGGAGTGCCTGCAAGAGGTTGAATTCACTAAAAAACAGTGTATTTTGTCTTATTGTACCCTAAATAACCTAGTTCCTTCGAAACTACAGGTAGAATATGTTTCCAAAGATACATGCAAAATCGTCGTTTCAGACCGTGAAACGCTCAAATATGATGTAAAAACTGTTTTTCAAAACATGTCTCCAAATCACTTGAAAATGCGTTTTCTAAGCGAATTACTTGTTTTTAAGGTGTTTTGCAGTAACTTCTATAGTTCAAATCGGCACTCTAGCTGCGCTGGCGAGTGCACCACGGAGTGCCTCCAAAAGGTTGTATTCACTAAAAAACAGTGTATTTTGTCTTATTGTGCCCTAAATAACCTAGTTCCATCGAAACTACAGGTAGAATATGATTCCAAAGATACATGCAAAATCGTCGTTTCAGACCGTGAAACGCTCAAATATGATGTAAAAACTGTTTCTCAAAACATGTCCCCAAATCACTTGAAAATGCGTTTTCTAAGCGAATTACGTGTTTTGAAGGTGTTTTGCAGTAACTTCTATAGTTCAAATCGGCACTCTAGCTGCGCTGGCGAGTGCACCACGGAGTGCATCCAAAACCTTGTATTCACTAAAAATCAGTGTATTTTGTGTTATTGTAGCATAAATAACCTAGTTCCATCGAAACTACAGGTAGAATATGATTCCAAAGATACATGCAAAATCTTCGTTTCAGACCGTGGAACGCTCAAATATGATGTAAAAACTGTTTCTCAAAACATGTCTCTAAATCACTTGAAATTGCGTTTTTTAAGCGAATTACGTGTTTTTAAGGTGTTTTGCAGTAACTTCTATAGTTCAAATCGGCACTCTAGATGCGCTGGCGAGTGCACCACGGAGTGCCTCCAAAAGGTTGTATTCACTAAAAAACAGTGTATTTTGTCTTATTGTACACTAAATAACCTAGTTCCATCGAAACTACATGTAGAATATGATTCCAAAGATACATGCAAAATCGTCGTTTCAGACCGTGAAACGCTCAAATATGATGTAAAAACTGTTTCTCAAAACATGTCTCCAAATCACTTGAAAATGCGTTTTCTAAGCGAATTACGTGTTTCTAAGATGTTTTGCAGTAACTTCTATAGTTTAAATCGGCACTCTAGCTGCGCTGGCGAGTGCACCACGGAGTGCATCCAAAACCTTGTATTCACTAAAAATCAGTGTATTTTGTGTTATTGTAGCATAAATAACCTAGTTCCATCGAAACTACAGGTAGAATATGATTCCAAAGATACATGCAAAATCTTCGTTTCAGACCGTGGAACGCTCAAATATGATGTATAAACTGTTTCTCAAAACATGTCTCCAAATCACTTGAAAATGCGTTTTCTAAGCGAATTACGTGTTTTTAAGGTGTTTTGCAGTAACTTCTATAGTTCAAATCGGCACTCTAGCTGCACTGGCGAGTGCACCACGGAGTGCCTCCAAAACCTTGTATTTACTCAAAATCAATGTATTTTGCTTTATTGTAGCATAAATAACCTAGTTCCATCGAAACTACAGGCAGAATATGATTCCAAAGATACATGCAAAATCGTCGTTTCAGACCGTGAAACGCTCAAATATGATGTAAAAACTGTTTCTCAAAACATGTCTCCAAATCACTTGAAAATGCGTTTTCTAAGAGAATTACGTGTTTTTAAGGTGTTTTGGAGTAACTTCTATAGTTCAAATCGGCACTCTAGCTGCGCTGGCGAGTGCACCACGGAGTGCCTCCAAAACCTTGTATTCACTAAAAATCTATGTATTTTGTGTTATTGTAGCATAAATAACTTAGTTTCATCGAAACTGCAGGTAGAATATGATTCTAAAGATACATGCAAAATCGTCGTTTCAGACCGTGAAACGCTCAAATATGATGTAAAAACTGTTTCTCAAAACATGTCTCCAAATCACTTGAAAATGCGTTTTCTAAGCGATTTAAATGTTTTTAAGATGTTTTGCAGAAACTTCTATAGTTTAAATCGGCACTCTAGCTGCGCTGGCGAGTACACCACGGAGTGCCTGCAAGAGGTTGTATTCACTAAAAAACAGTGTATTTTGTCTTATTGTACCCTAAATAACCTAGTCAATTCGAAACTACAGGTAGAATATGTTTCCAAAGATACATGCAAAATCGTCGTTTCAGACCGTGAAACGCTCAAATATGATGTAAAAACTGTTTTTCAAAACATGTCTCCAAATCACTTTAAAAGGCGTTTTCTAAGCGAATTACGTGTTTTTAAGGTGTTTTGCAGTAACTTCTATAGTTCAAATCGGCACTCTAGCTGCGCTGGCGAGTGCACAACGGAGTGCCTCCAAAACCTTGTATTCACTAAAAATCAGAGTATTTTGTGTTATTGTAGCATAAATAACCTAGTTCCATCGAAACTACTGGTAGAATATGATTCCAAAGATACATGCGAAATCGTCGTTTCAGCTGTGAAACGCTCAAATATGATGTAAAAACTGTTTCTCAAAACATGTCTCCAAATCACTTGAAAATGCGTTTTCAAAGCGAATTACCCTGTTTTTAAGGTGTTTTGCAGTAACTACTATAGTTCAAATCGGCACTCTAGCTGCGCTGGCGAGGGCACCACGGAGTGCCTCCAAAAGGTTGTATTCACTAAAAAACAGTGTATTTTGTCTTATTGTACCCTAAATAACCTAGTTCCATCGAAACTACAGGTAGAATACGTTTCCAAAGATACATACAAAATCGTCGTTTCAGACCGTGAAACGCTCAAATATGATGTAAAAACTTTTTCTCAAAACATGTCTCCAAATCACTTGAAATTGCGTTTTCTAAGCGAATTACGTGTTTTGAAGGTGTTTTGCAGTAACTTCTATAGTTCAAATCGGCACTCTAGCTGCGCTGGCGAGTGCACCACGGAGTGCATCCAAAACCTTGTATTCACTAAAAATTAGTGTATTTTGTGTTATTGTAGCATAAATAACCTAGTTCCATCGAAACTACAGGTAGAATATGATTCCAAAGATACATGCAAAATCTTCGTTTCAGACCGTGGAACGCTCAAATATGATGTAAAAACTGTTTCTCAAAACATGTCCCTAAATCACTTGAAATTGCGTTTTCTAAGCGAATTACGTGTTTTTAAAGTGTTTTGCAGTAACTTCTATAGTTCAAATCGGCACTCTAGCTGCGCTGGCGAGTGCACCACGGAGTGCCTCCAAAACCTTGTATTTACTCAAAATCAATGTATTTTGTTTTATTGTAGCATAAATAACCTAGTTCTATCGAAACTACAGGTAGAATATGATTCTAAAGATACATGCAAAATCGTCGTTTCAGACCGTGAAACGCTCAAATATGATGTAAAAACTGTTTCTCAAAACATGTCTCCAAATCACTTGAAAATGCGTTTTCTAAGCGATTTACGTGTTTTTAAGGTGTTTTGCAGTAACTTCTATAGTTTAAATCGGCACTCTAGCTGCGCTGGCGAGTACACCACGGAGTGCCTGCAAGAGGTTGTATTCACTAAAAAACAGTGTATTTTGTCTTATTGTACCCTAAATAACCTAGTTCCTTCGAAACTACAGGTAGAATATGTTTCCAAAGATACATGCAAAATCGTCGTTTCAGACCGTGAAACGCTCAAATATGATGTAAAAACTGTTTTTCAAAACATGTCTCCAAATCACTTTAAATAGAGTTTTCTAAGCGAATTACGTGTTTTTAAGGTGTTTTGCAGTAACTTCTATAGTTCAAATCGGCACTCTAGCTGCGCTGGCGAGTGCACAACGGAGTGCCTCCAAAACCTTGTATTCACTAAAAATCAGAGTTTTTTGTGTTATTGTAGCATAAATAACCTAGTTCCATCGAAACTACAGGTAGAATATGACTCCAAAGATACATGCAAGCTGTGAAACACTCAAATATGATGTAAAAACTGTTTTTCAAAACATGTCTCCAAATCACTTGAAAATGCGTTTTCTAAGCGAATTACGTGTTTTGAAGGTGTTTTGCAGTAACTTCTATAGTTCAAATCGGCACTCTAGCTGCGCTGGCGAGTGCACCACGGAGTGCATCCAAAACCTTGTATTTACTAAATATCAGTGTATTTTGTGTTATTGTAGGATAAATAACCTAGTTCCATCGAAACTACAGGTAGAATATGATTCCAAAGATACATGCAAAATCTTCGTTTCAGACCGTGGAACGCTCAAATATGATGTATAAACTGTTTCTCAAAACATGTCTCCAAATCACTTGAAAATGCGTTTTCTAAGCGAATTACGTGTTTTTAAGGTGTTTTGCAGTAACTTCTATAGTTCAAATCGGCACTCTAGCTGCGTTGGCGAGTGCACCACGGAGTGCCTCCAAAAGGTTGTATTCACTAAAAAACAGTGTATTTTGTCTTATTGTACCCTAAATAACCTAGTTTCATCGAAACTACAGGTAGAATATGTTTCCAAAGATACATGCAAAATCGTCGTTTCGGACCGTGAAACGCTCAAATATGATGTAAAAACTGTTTCTCAAATCATGTCTCCAAATCACTTGAAATTGCGTTTTCTAAGCGAATTACGTGTTTTTAAGGTGTTTTGCAGTAACTTCTATAGTTCAAATCAGCACTCTAGCTGCGCTGGCGAGTGCACCACGGAGTGCCTCCAAAAGGTTGTATTCACTAAAAAACAGTGTATTTTGCCTTATTGTGCCCTAAATAACCTAGTTCCATCGAAACTACAGGTAGAATATGATTCCAAAGATACATGCAAAATCGTCGTTTCAGACCGTGAAACGCTCAAATATGATGTAAAAACTGTTTCTCAAAACATGTCTCCAAATCACTTGAAATGCGTTTTCTAAGCGAATTACGTGTTTTGAAGGTGTTTTGCAGTAACTTCTATAGTTCAAATCGGC
>CAUJCB010000663.1:0-43471 GCA_963082715.1 Harpalus rubripes
GTAGTGAATACAACCTTTTGGAGGCACTCCGTGGTGCACTCGCCAGCGCAGCTAGAGTGCCGATTTGAACTATAGAAGTTACTGCAAAACACATTAAAAACACGTAATTCGCTTAGAAAACGCATTTTCAAGTGATTTGGAGACATGTTTTGAGAAACAGTATTTACATCATATTTGAGCGTTTCACGGTCTGAAGCGACGATTTTGCATGTATCTTTGGAAAAATATTCTACCTGTAGTTTCGATGGAACTAGGTTATTTAGGGTACAATAAGACAAAATACACTGTTTTTTAGTGAATACAATCTTTTGGAGGCACTCCGTGGTGCACTCGCCAGCGCAGCTAGAGTGCCGATTTGAACTATAGATGTTACTGCAAAACACCTTAAATACACGTAATTCGCTTAGAAAACGCATTTTCAAGTGATTTGGAGACATGTTTTGAGAAACAGTTTTTACATCATATTTGAGCGTTTCGCGGTCTGAAACGACGATTTTGCATGTATCTTTGGAAACATATTCTACCTGTAGTTTCGGTGGAACTAGGTTATTTAGGGTACAATAAGACAAAATACACTAATTTTTAGTGAATACAAGGTTTTGGTGGCACTCCGTGGTGCACTCGCCAGCGCAGCTAGAGTGCCGATTTGAACTATAGAAGTTACTGCAAAACACCTTAAAAACACGTAATTCGCTTAGAAAACGCATTTTCAAGTGATTTGGAGACATGTTTTGAGAAACAGTTTTTACATCATATTTGAGCGTTTCACGGTCTGAAACGACGATTTTGCATGTATCTTTGGAAACATATTCTACTTGTAGTTTCGGTGGAACTAGGTTATTTAGGGTACAATAAGACAAAATTCACTGTTTTGTAGTGAATACAACCTTTTGGAGGCATTCCGTGGTGCACTCGCCAGCGCAGCTAGAGTGCCGATTTGAACTATAGAAGTTACTGCAAAACACATTAAAAACACGTAATTCGCTTAGAAAACGCATTTTCAAGTGATTTGGAGACATGTTTTGAGAAACAGTTTTTACATCATATTTGAGCGTTTCACGGTCTGAAACGACGATTTTGCATGTATCTTTGGAAATATATTCTACCTGTAGTTTCGATGGAACTAGGTTATTTAGGGTACAATAAGACAAAATACACAGATTTTTAGTGAATAAAGGTTTTGGAGGCACTCCGTGGTGCACTCGCCAGCGCAGCTAGAGTCCCGATTTGAACTATAGAAGTTACTACAAAACACCTTAAAAACACGTAATTCGCTTAGAAAACGCATTTTCAAGTGATTTGAAGACATGTTTTGAGAAAAAGTTTTTACATCATATTTCAGCGTTTCACGGTCTGAAACGACGATTTTCATGTATCTTTGGAAACATATTCTACCTGTAGTTTCGGTGGAACTAGGTTATTTAGGGTACAATAAGACAAAATACACTGATTTTTAGTGAATACAAGGTTTTGGAGGCACTCCGTGGTGCACTCGCCAGCGCAGCTAGAGTGCCGATTTGAACTATAGAAGTTACTGCAAAACACCTTAAAAACACATAATTCGCTTAGAAAACGCATTTTCAAGTGATTTGGAGGCATGTTTTGAAAAACAGTTTTTACATCATATTTGAGCGTTTCACGGTCTGAAACGACGATTTTGCATGTATCTTTGGATACATATTCTACCTGTAGTTTCGGTGGAACTAGGTTATTTAGGATACAATAAGACAAAATTCACTGTTTTGTAGTAAATACAACCTTTTGGAGGCACTCCGTGGTGCACTCGCTAGCGCAGCTAGAGTGCCGATTTGAACTATAGAAGTTGCTGCAAAACACCTTAAAAACACGTAATTCGCTTAGAAAACGCATTTTCAAGTGATTTGGAGACATGTTTTGAGAAACAGTTTTTACATCATATTTGAGCGTTTCACGGTCTGGAACGTCGATTTTGCATGTATCTTAGGAAACATATTCTACCTGCAGTTTCGGTGGAACTAGGTTATTTAGGGTACAATAAGACAAAATACACTGTTTTTTAGTGAAAACAACCTTTTGGAGGCACTCCGTGGTGCACTCGCCAGCGCAGCTAGAGTGCCGATTTGAACTATAGAAGTTACTGCAAAACACCTTAAAAACACATAATTCGCTTAGAAAACGCCTTTTCAAGTGATTTGGAGACATGTTTTGAGAAACAGTTGTTACATCATATTTGAGCGTTTCACGGTCTGAAACGACGATTTTGCATGTATCTTTGGAAACATTTTCTACCTGTAGTTTCAATGGAACTAGGTTATTTAGGGTACAATAAAACAAAATACACTGATTTTTAGTGAATACAACCTTTTGGAGGCACTCCGTGGTGCACTCGCCAGCGCAGCTAGAGTGCCAATTTGAACTATAGAAGTTACTGCAAAACACCTTAAAAACACGTAATTCGCTTAGAAAACGCATTTTCAAGTGATTTGGAGACATGTTTTGAGAAACAGTTTTTACATCATATTTGAGCGTTTCACGGTCTGAAACGACGATTTTGCATGTATCTTTGGAAACATATTCTACCTGTAGTTTCGGTGGAACTAGGTTATTTAGGGTACAATAAGACAAAATTCACTGTTTTGTAGTGAATACAACCTTTTGGAGGCACTCCTTGGTGCACTCGCCAGCGCAGCTAGAGTTCCGATTTGAACTATAGAAGTTGCTGCAAAACACCTTAAAAACACGTAATTCGCTTAGAAAACGCATTTTTAAGTGATTTGGAGACATGTTTTGAAAAACAGTTTTTACATCATATTTGAGCGTTTCACGGTCTGAAACGACGATTTTGCATGTATCTTTGGAAACATATTCTACCTGTAGTTTCGATGGAACTAGGTTATTTAGGGTACAATAAGACAAAATACACTGATTTTTAGTGAATACAAGGTTTTGGAGGCACTCCGTGGTGCACTCGCCAGCGCAGCTAGAGTGCCGATTTTAACTATAGAAGTTACTGCAAAACACCTTAAAAACACGTAATTCGCTTAGAAAACGCATTTTCAAGTGATTTGGAGACATGTTTTGAGAAACAGTTTTTACATCATATTTGAGCGTTTCACGGTCTGAAACGACGATTTTGCATGTATCTTTGGAAACATATTCTACCTGTAGTTTCGGTGGAACTAGGTTATTTAGGGTACAATAAGACAAAATACACTGATTTATAGTGAATACAAGGTTTTGGAGGCACTCCGTAGTGCACTCGCCAGCGCAGCTAGAGTGCCGATTTGAACTATAGAAGTTACTGCAAAACACCTTAAAACACGTAATTCGCTTAGAAAACGCATTTTCAAGTGATTTGGAGACATGTTTTGAGAAACAGTTTTTACATCATATTTGAGCGTTTCACGGTCTGAAACGACGATTTTGCATGTTTCTTTGGAAACATATTCTACCTGTAGTTTCGATGGACCTAGGTTATTTAGGGTACAATAAAACAAAATACACAGATTTTTAGTGAATACAACCTTTTGGAGGCACTCCGTGGTGCACTCGCCAGCGCAGCTAGAGTGCCGATTTGAACTATAGAAGTTACTGCAAAACACCTTAAATACACGTAATTCGCTGAGAAAATGCATTTTCAAGTGATTTGGAGGCATGTTTTGGAAAACAGTTTTTACATCATTTTTGAGCGTTTCACGGTCTGAAACGACGATTTTGCATGTATCTTTGGAAACATATTCTACCTGTAGTTTCGATGGAACTAGGTTATTTATGGTACAATAAGACAAAATACACTGTTTTTTAGTGAATACAACCTTTTGTAGGCACTCCGTGGTGCACTCGCCAGCGTAGCTAGAGTGCCGATTTGAACTATAGAAGTTACTGCAAAACACCTTAAATACACGTAATTCGCTTAGAAAACGCATTTTCAAGTGATTTGGAGACATGTTTTGAGAAACAGTTTTTACATCATATTTGAGCGTTTCACGGTAAGAAACGACGATTTTGCATGTATCTTTGGAAACATATTCTACCTGTTGTTTTGGTGGAACTAGGTTATTTAGGGTACAATAAGACAAAATACACTAATTTTTAGTGAATACAAGGTTTTGGTGGCACTCCGTGGTGCACTCGCCAGCGCAGCTAGAGTGCCGATTTGAACTATAGAAGTTACTACAAAACACCTTAAAAACACGTAATTCGCTTAGAAAACGCATTTTCAAGTGATTTGGAGACATGTTTTGAGAAACAGTTTTTACATCATATTTGAGCGTTTCACGGTCTGGAACGACGATTTTGCATGTATCTTTGAAAACATATTCTACCTGTAGTTTCGATGGAACTAGGTTATTTAGGGTACAATAAAACAAAATACACAGATTTTTAGTGAATACAACCTTTTGGAGGCACTCCGTGGTGCACTCGCCAGCGTAGCTAGAGTGCCGATTTGAACTATAGAAGTTACTGCAAAACACCTTAAAAACACGTAATTCGCTTAGAAACCGCATTTTCAAGTGATTTGGAGACATGTTTTGAGAAACAGTTTTTACATCATATTTGAGCGTTTCACGGTCTGAAACGACGATTTTGCATGTATCTTTGGAAACATATTCTACCTGTAGTTTCGATGGAACTAGGTTATTTAGGGTACAATACGACAAAATACACTGATTTTTAGTGAATACAAGGTTTTGGAAGCACTCCGTGGTGCACTCGCCAGCGCAGCTAGAGTGCCGATTTGAACAATAGAAGTTACTGCAAAACACCTTAAAAACACGTAATTCTCTTAGAAAACGCATTTTCAAGTGATTTGGAGACATGTTGTGAGAAACAGTTTTTACATCATATTTGAGCGTTTCACGGTCTGAAACGACGATTTTGCATGTATCTTTGGAAACATATTCTATCTGTAGTTTCAATGGAACTAGGTTATTTAGGGTACAATAAGACAAAATACACTGTTTTTTAGTTAATACAACCTTTTGGAGGCACTCCGTGGTGCACTCGCCAGCGCAGCTAGAGTGCCGATTTGAACTATAGAAGTTACTGCAAAACACCTTAAAAACACGCAATTCGCTTAGAAACCGCATTTTCAAGTGATTTGGAGACATGTTTTGAGAAACAGTTTTTACATCATATTTGAGCGTTTCACGGTCTGGAACGACGATTTTGCATGTATCTTTGGAAACATATTCTACCTGTAGTTTCAAATGGAACTAGGTTATTTAGGGTACAATAAAACAAAATACACAGATTTTTAGTGAATACAACCTTTTGGAGGCACTCCGTGGTGCACTCGCCAGCGCAGCTAGAGTGCCGATTTGAACTATAGAAGTTACTGCAAAACACCTTAAAAACACGTAATTCGCTTAGAAACCGCACTTTCAAGTGATTTGGAGACATGTTTTGAGAAACAGTTTTTACATCATATTTGAGCGTTTCACGGTCTGAAACGACGATTTTGCATGTATCTTTGGAAACATATTCTACCTGTAGTTTCAAATGGAACTAGGTTATTTAGGGTACAATAAAACAAAATACACAGATTTTTAGTGAATACAACCTTTTGGAGGCACTCCGTGGTGCACTCGCCAGCGCAGCTAGAGTGCCGATTTGAACTATAGAAGTTACTGCAAAACACCTTAAAAACACGTAATTCGCTTAGAAACCGCATTTTCAAGTGATTTGGAGACATGTTTTGAGAAACAGTTTTTACATCATATTTGAGCGTTTCACGGTCTGAAACGACGATTTTGCATGTATCTTTGGAAACATATTCTACCTGTAGTTTCGATGGAACTAGGTTATTTAGGGTACAATACGACAAAATACACTGATTTTTAGTGAATACAAGGTTTTGGAAGCACTCCGTGGTGCACTCGCCAGCGCAGCTAGAGTGCCGATTTGAACAATAGAAGTTACTGCAAAACACCTTAAAAACACGTAATTCGCTTAGAAAACGCATTTTCAAGTGATTTGGAGACATGTTTTGAGAAACAGTTTTTACATCATATTTGAGCGTCTCACGGTCTGAAACGACGATTTTGCATGTATCTTTGGAAACATATTCTACCTGTAGTTTCGATGGAACTAGGTTATTTAGGGTACAATAAGACAAAATTCACTGTTTTTTAGTGAATACAACCTTTTGGAGGCACTCCGTGGTGCACTCGCCAGCGCAGCTAGAGTGCCGATTTGAACTATAGAAGTTGCTGCAAAACACCTTAAAAACACTTAATTCGCTTAGAAAACGCGTTTTCAAGTGATTTGGAGACATGTTTTGAGAAACAGTTTTTACATCATATTTGAATGTTTCACGGGCTGAAACGACGATTTTGCAAGTATCTTTGGAAACATATTCTACCTGTAGTTTCGATGGAACTAGGTTATTTAGGGTACAATATGACAAAATACACTGATTTTTAGTGAATACAAGGTTTTGGACGCACTCCGTGTTGCACTCGCCAGCGCAGCTAGAGTACCGATTTGAACTATAGAAGTTACTGCAAAACACCTTATAAACACGTAATTCGCTTAGAATACTCATTTTCAAGTGATTTGGAGACATGTTTTGAGAAACAGTTTTTACATCATATTTGAGCGTTTCACGGTCTGAAACGACGATTTTGCATGTATCTTTGGAAACATATTCTACCTGTAGTTTCGATGGAACTAGGTTATTTAGGGTACAATAAGACAAAATACACTGATTTTTAGTGAATACAAGGTTTTGGATGCACTCCGTGTTGCACTCGCCAGCGCAGCTAGAGTACCGATTTGAACTATAGAAGTTACTGCAAAACACCTTAAAAACACGTAATTCGCTTAGAAAACTCATTTTCAAGTGATTTGGAGACATGTTTTGAGAAACAGTTTTTACATCATATTTGAGCGTTTCACGGTCAGAAACGACGATTTTGCATGTATCTTTGGAAACATATTCTACCTGTAGTTTCGATGGAACTAGGTTTTTTAGGGTACAATAAGACAAAATACACTGATTTTTAGTGAATACAAGGTTTTGGAGGCACTCCGTGGTGCACTCGCCAGCGCAGCTAGAGTGCCGATTTGAACTATAGAAGTTACTGCAAAACACCTTAAAAACACGTAATTCGCTTAGAAAACGCATTTTCAAGTGATTTAAAGACATGTTTTGAGAATCAGTTTTTACATCATATTTGAGCGTTTCACGGTCTGAAACGACGATTTTGCATATATCTTAGGAAACATATTCTACCTGCAGTTTCGATGGAACTAGGTTATATAGGGTACAATAAGACAAAATACACTGTTTTTTTAGTGAAAACAACCTTTTGGAGGCATTCCGTGGTGCACTCGCCAGCGCAGCTAAAGTGCCGATTTGAATTATAGAAGTTACTGCAAAACACCTTAAAAACACGTAATTCCCTTAGAAAACGCCTTTTCAAGTGATTTGGAGACATGTTTTGAGAAACAGTTTTTACATCATATTTGAGCGTTTCACGGTCTGAAACGACGATTTTGCATGTATCTTTGGAAACATATTCTACCTGTAGTTTTGGTGGAACTAGGTTATTTAGGGTACAATAAGACAAAATTCACTGTTTTTTAGCGAATACAACCTTTTGGAGGCACTCCGTGGTGCACTCGCCAGCGCAGCTAGAGTGCCGATTTGAACTATAGAAGTTACTGCAAAACACCTTAAAAACACGTAATTCGCTTAGAAAACGCCTTTTCAAGTGATTTGGAGACATGTTTTGAGTAACAGTTTTTACATCATATTTGAGCGTTTCACGGTCTGAAACGACGATTTTGCATGTATCTTTGGAAACATATTCTACCTGTAGTTTCGATGGAACTAGGTTATTTAGGGTACAATAAGACAAAATACACTGATTTTTAGTGAATAAAGGTTTTGGAGGCACTCCGTGGTGCACTCGCCAGCGCAGCTAGAGTGCCGATTTGAACTATAGAAGTTACTGCAAAACACCTTACAAACACGTAATTCGCTTAGAAAACGCATTCCAAGTGATTTGGAGACATGTTTTGAGAAACAGTTTTTACATCATATTTGAGCGTTTCACGGTCTGAAACAACGATTTTCATGTATCTTTGGAAACATATTCTACCTGTAGTTTCAGTGGAACTAGGTTATTTAAGGTACAACAAGACAAAATACACTGATTTTTAGTGAATACAACCTTTTGGAGGCACTCCGTGGTGCACTCGCCAGCGCAGCTAGAGTGCCGATTTGAACTATAGAAGTTACTGCAAAACACCTTAAAAACACGTAATTCGCTTAGAAAACGCATTTTCAAGTGATTTGGAGACATGTTTTGAGAAACAGTTTTTACATCATATTTGAGCGTTTCACGGTCTGAAACGACGATTTTGCATGTATCTTTGGAAACATATTCTACCTGTAGTTTCGATGGAACTAGGTTATTTAGGGTACAATAAGACAAAATACACTGATTTTTAGTGAATACAGGTTTTGGAGGCACTCCGTGGCGCGCTCGCCAGCGCAGCTAGAGTGCCGATTTGAACTATAGAAGTTACTGCAAAACTCCTTAAAAACACGTAATTCGCTTCGAAAACGCATTTTCAAGTGATTTGGAGATATGTTTTGAAAAACAGTTTTTACATCATATTTCAGCGTTTCACGGTCTGAAACGACGATTTTGCATGTATCTTTGGAAACATATTCTACCTGTAGTTTCGGTGGAACTAGGTTATTTAGGGTACAATAAGACAAAATTCACTGTTTTTTAGTGAATACAACCTTTTGGAGGCACTCCGTGGTGCACTCGCCAGCGCAGCTAGAGTGCCGATTTGAACTATAGAAGTTGCTGCAAAACACCTTAAAAACACGTAATTCGCTTAGAAAACGCATTTTCAAGTGATTTGGAGACATGTCTTGAGAAACAGTTTTTACATCATATTTGAGCGTTTCACGGTCTGAAACGACGATTTTGCATGTATCTTTGGAAACATATTCTACCTGTAGTTTCGATGGAACTAGGTTATTTAGGGTACAATAAGACAAAATACACTGATTTTTAGTGAATACAAGGTTTTGGAGGCACTCCGTGGTGCACTCGCCAGCGCAGCTAGAGTGCCGATTTGAACTATAGAATTTACTGCAAAACACCTTAAAAACACGTAATTCGCTTAGAAAACGCATTTTCAAGTGATTTGGAGACATGTTTTGAGAAACAGTTTTTACATCATATTTGAGCGTTTCACGGTCTGAAACGACGATTTTGCATGTATCTTTGGAAACATATTCTACCTGTAGTTTTGATGGAACTAGGTTATTTAGGGTACAATAAGACAAAATACACTGATTTTTAGTGAATACAAGGTTTTGGAGGCACTCCGTGGTGCACTCGCCAGCACAGCTAGAGTTCCGATTTGAACTATAGAAGTTACTGCAAAACACCTTAAAAACATGTAATTCGCTTAGAAAACGCATTTTCAAGTGATTTGGAGACAGGTTTTGAGAATCAGTTTTTACATCATATTTGAGCGTTTCACGGTCTGAAACGACGATTTTGCATGTATCTTAGGAAACATATTCTACCTGTAGTTTCGGTGGAACTAGGTTATTTATGGTACAATAAGACAAAATACACTGTTTTTTAGTGAATACAAGGTTTTGGAGGCACTCCGTGGTGCACTCGCCAGCGCAGCTAGAGTGCCGATTTGAACTATAGAAGTTACTGCAAAACACCTTAAAACACGTAATTCGCTTAGAAAACGCATTTTCAAGTGATTTGGAGACATGTTTTGAGAAACAGTTTTTACATCATATTTGAGCGTTTCACGGTCTGAAACGACGATTTTGCATGTATCTTTGGAAACATATTCTACCTGTAGTTTCGATGGAACTAGGTTATTTAGGGTACAATAAGACAAAATACACTGATTTTTAGTGAATACAAGGTTTTGGAGGCACTCCGTCGTGCACCCGCCAGCGCAGCTAGAGTGCCGATTTGAACTATAGAAGTTACTGCAAAACACCTTAAAAACACGTAATTCGCTTAGAAAAGGCATTTTCAAGTGATTTGGAGACATGTGTTGAGAAACAGTTTTTACATCATATTTGAGCGTTTCACGTTCCGAAACGACGATTTTGCATGTATCTTTGAAAACATATTCTACCTGTAGTTTCGATGGAACTAGGTTATTTAGGGTACAACAAGACTAAATACACTGATTTTTAGTGAATAGAACCTTTTGGAGGCACTCCGTGGTGCACTCGCCAGCGCAGCTAGAGTACCGATTTGAACTATAGAAGTTACTGCAAAACACCTTAAAAACACGTAATTCCCTTAGAAAACGCAATTTCAAGTGATTTGGAGACATGTTTTGAGAAACAGTTTTTACATCATATTTGAGCGTTTCACGGTCTGAAACGACGATTTTGCATGTATCTTTGGAAACATATTCTAACTGTAGTTTCGGTGGAACTAGGTTATTTAGGGTACAATAAGACAAAATACACTTTTTTTAGTGAATACAACCTTTTGGAGGCACTCCGTGGTGCACTCGCCAGCGCAGCTAGAGTGCCGATTTGAACTATAGAAGTTACTGCAAAATACCTTAAAAACACGTAATTCGCTTAGAAACCGCATTTTCAAGTGATTTGGAGACATGTTTTGAGAAACAGTTTTTACATCATATTTGAGCGTTTCACGGTCTGAAACGACGATTTTGCATGTATCTTTGGAAACATATTCTACCTGTAGTTTCGATGGAACTAGGTTATTTAGGGTACAATAAGACAATATACACTGATTTTTAGTGAATAAAGGTTTTGGAGGCACTCCGTGGTGCACTCGCCAGCGCAGCTAGAGTGACGATTTGAACTATAGAAGTTACTGCAAAACACCTTAAAAACACGTAATTCGCTTAGAAAACGCAATTTCAAGTGATTTGGAGACATGTTTTGAGAAACAGTTTTTACATCATATTTGAGCGTTTCACGGTCTGAAACGACGATTTTGCATGTATCTTTGGAAACATATTCTAACTGTAGTTTCGGTGGAACTAGGTTATTTAGGGTACAATAAGACAAAATACACTGTTTTTTAGTGAATACAACCTTTTGGAGGCACTCCGTGGTGCACTCGCCAGCGCAGCTAGAGTGCCGATTTGAACTATAGAAGTTACTGCAAAATACCTTAAAAACACGTAATTCGCTTAGAAACCGCATTTTCAAGTGATTTGGAGACATGTTTTGAAAAACAGTTTTTACATCATATTTGAGCGTTTCACGGTCTGAAACGACGATTTTGCATGTATCTTTGGAAACATATTCTACCTGTAGTTTCGATGGAACTAGGTTAGTTAGGATACAACAAGACAAAATACACTGATTTTTAGTGAATAGAACCTTTTGGAGGCACTCCGTGGTGCACTCGCCAGCGCAGCTAGAGTACCGATTTGAACTATAGAAGTTACTGCAAAACACCTTAAGAACACGTAATTCGCTTAGAAAACGCAATTTCAAGTGATTTGGAGACGTGTTTTGAGAAACAGTTTTTACATCATATTTGAGCGTTTCACGGTCTGAAACGACGATTTTGCATGTATCTTTAGAAACATATTCTAACTGTAGTTTCGGTGGAACTAGGTTATTTAGGGTACAATAAGACAAAATACACTGCTTTAGTGAATACAACCTTTTGTAGGCACTCCGTGGTGCACTCGCCAGCGCAGCTAGAGTGCCGATTTGAACTATAGAAGTTACTGCAAAACACCTTAAAAACACGTAATTCGCTTAGAAAACGCATTTTCAAGTGATTTGGAGACATGTTTTGAGAAACAGTTTTTACATCATATTTGAGCGTTTCACTGTCTGAAACGACGATTTTGCATGTATCTTTGGAAACATATTCTACCTGTAGTTTCGATGGAACTAGGTTATATAGGGTACAATAAGACAAAATACACTGATTTTTAGTGAATACAAGGCTTTGGAGGTACTCCGTGGTGCACTCGCCAGCGCACCTAGAGTGCCGATTTGAACTATAGAAGTTACTGCAAAACACCTTAAAAACACGTAATTCGCTTAGAAAACGCATTTTCAAGTGATTTGGAGACATGTTTTGAGAAACAGTTTTTACATCATATTTGAGCGTTTCACGGTGTGAAACGACGATTTTGCATGTATCTTTGGAAACATATTCTTCCTGTAGTTTCGGTGAAACTAGGTTATTTAGGGTACAATAAGACAAAATACACTGTTTTTTAGTGAATACAACCTTTTGGAGGCCCTCCGTGGTGCACTCGCCAGCGCAGCTAGATTGCCGATTTGAACTATAGAAGTTACTGCAAAAAACCTTAAAAACATGTAATTCGCTTAGAAAACGCATTTTCAAGTGATTTGGAGACATGTTTTGAGAAACAGTTTTTACATCATATTTGAGCGTTTCACGGTCTGAAACGACGATTTTGCATGTATCTTTGGAAACATATTCTACCTGTAGTTTCGGTGGAACTAGTTTATTTAGGGTACAATACGACAAAATTCACTGTTTTTTAGTGAATACAACCTTTTGGACGCACTCCGTGGTGCACTAGCCAGCGCAGCTAGAGTGCCGATTTGAACTATAGAAGTTGCTGCAAAACACCTTAAAAACACGTAATTCGCTTAGAAAACGCATTTTCAAGTGATTTGGAGACATGTTTTGAGAAACAGTTTTTACATCATATTTGAGCGTTTCACGGTCTGAAACGACGATTTTGCATGTATCTTTGGAAACATATTCTACATGGAGTTTCGATGGAACTAGGTTATTTAGGGTACAATAAGACAAAATACACCGATTTTTAGTGAATACAAGGTTTTGGAGGCACTCGTGGTGCACTCGCCAGCGCAGCTAGGGTGCAGATTTGAACTATAGAAGTTACTGCAAAACACCTTAAAAACACGTAATTCGCTTAGAAAACGCATTTTCAAGTGATTTGGAGACATGTTTTGAGAAACAGTTTTTACATCATATTTGAGCGTTTCACGATCTGAAACGACGATTTTGCATGTATCTTTGGAAACATATTTTACCTGTAGTTTCGGTGGAACTAGGTTATTTAGGGTACAATAAGACAAAATACACTGTTTTTTAGTGAATACAACCTTTTGGAGGCACTCTGTGGTGCACTCGCAAGCGCAGCTAGAGTGCCGATTTGAACTATAGAAGTTACTGCAAAACACCTTAAAAACGCGTAATTCGTTTAGAAAACGCATTTTCATGTGATTTGGGGACATGTTTTGAGAATCAGTTTTTACATCATATTTGAGCGTTTCACGGTCTGAAACGACGATTTTGCATGTATCTTTGGAAACATATTCTACCTGTAGTTTCGATGGAACTAGGTTATTTAGGGTACAATAAGACAAAATACACTGATTTTTAGTGAATACAAGGTTTTGGAGGCACTCCGTGGTGCACTCGCCAGCGCAGCTAGAGTGCCGATTTGAACTATAGAAGTTACTGCAAAACTTCTTAAAAACACGTAATTCGCTTAGAAAACGCATTTTCAAGTGATTTGGAGACATGTTTTGAGAAACAGTTTTTACAACATATTTGAGCGTTTCACGGTCTGAAACGACGATTTTGCATGTATCTTTGGAAACATATTCTACCTGTAGTTTCGGTGGAACTAGGTTATTGAGGGTGCAATAAGACAAGATACACTGTTTTTTAGTGAATACAACCTTTTGGAGGCACTCCGTGGTGCACTCGCCAGCGCAGCTAGAGTGCCGATTTGAACTATAGAAGTTACTGCAAAACACCTTAAAAACACGTAATTCGCTTAGAAAACGCATTTTCAAGTGATTTGGAGACATGTTTTGAGAAACAGTTTTTACATCATATTTGAGCGTTTCACCGTCTGAAACGACGATTTTGCATGTATCTTTGGAAACATATTCTTCCTGTAGTTTCGATGGAACTAGGTTATTTAGGGTACAATAAGACAAAATACACTGATTTTTAGTGAATACAAGGTTTTGGAGGCACTCGGTGGTGCACTCGCCAGCGCAGCTAGAGTGCCGATTTGAATTATAGAAGTTACGCAAAACACCTTAAAAACACGTAATTCGCTTAGAAAACGCATTTTCAAGTGATTTGGAGACATGTTTTGAGAAACAGTTTTTACATCATATTTGAGCGTTCCACGGTCTGAAACGACGATTTTGCATGTATCTTTGGAAATATATTCTACCTGTAATTTCGATGGAACTAGGTTATTTAGGGTACAATAAGACAAAATACACTGATTTTTAGTGAATACAAGGTTTTGGAGGCACTCCGTGGTGCACTCGCCAGCGCAGCTAGAGTGCCGATTTGAAATATAGAAGTTACTGCAAAACACCTTAAAAACACGTAATTCGCTTAGAAAACGCATTTTCAAGTGATTTGGAGACATGTTTTGAGAAACAGTATTTACATCATATTTGAGCGTTTCACGGTCTGAAACGACGATTTTGCATGTATCTTTGGAAACATATTCTACCTGTAGTTTCGATTGAACTAGGTTAATTAGGGTACAATAAGACAAAATACACTGATTTTTAGTGAATACAAGGTTATGGAGGCACTCCGTGGTGCACTCGCCAGCGCAGCTAGAGTGCCGATTTGAACTATAGAAGTTACTGCAAAACACCTTAAAAATACGTAATTCGCTTAGAAAACGCATTTTCAAGTGATTTGGAGACATGTTTTGAGAAACAGTTTTTACATCATATTTGAGCGTTTTACGGTGTGAAACGACGATTTTGCATGTATCTTTGGAAACATATTCTACCTGTAGTTTCGATGGAACAAGGTTATTTAGGGTACAACAAGACAAAATACACTGATTTTTAGTGAATACAACCTTTTGGAGGCACTCCGTGGTGCACTCGCCAGCGCAGCTAGAGTGCTGATTTGAACTATAGAAGTTACTTCAAAACACCTTAAAAACACGTAATTCGCTTAGAAAACGCATTTTCAAGTGATTTGGAGACATGTTTTGAGAAACAGTTTTTACATCATATTTGAGCGTTTCACGTTCTGAAACGACGATTTTGCATGTATCTTTGAAAACATATTCTACCTGTAGTTTCGATGGAACTAGGTAATTTAGGGTACAATAAGACAAAATACACTGATTTTTAGTGAATAAAGGTTTTGGAGGCACTCCGTGGTGCACTCGCCAGCGCAGCTAGAGTGACGATTTGAACTATAGAAGTTACTGCAAAACACCTTAAAAACACGTAATTCGCTTAGAAAACGCAATTTTAAGTGATTTGGAGACATGTTTTGAGAAACAGTTTTTACATCATATTTGAGCGTTTCACGGTCTGAAACGACGATTTTGCATGTATCTTTGCAAACATATTCTAACTGTAGTTTCGGTGGAACTAGGTTATTTAGGGTACAATAAGACAAAATTCACTGTTTTCTAGTGAATACAACCTTTTGGAGGCACTCCGTGGTGCACTCGCCAGCGCAGCTAGAGTGCCGATTAGAACTATAGAAGTTGCTGCAAAACACCTTAAAAACACATAATTCGCTTAGAAAACGCATTTTCAAGTGATTTGGAGACATGTTTTGAGAAACAGTTTTTACATCATATTTGAGCGTTTCACGGTCTGAAACGACGATTTTGCATGTATCTTTGGAAACATATTCTACCTGTAGTTTCGATGGAACTAGGTTATTTAGGGTACAACAAGACAAAATACACTGATTTTTAGTGAATAGAACCTTTTGGAGGCACTCCGTGGTGCACTCGCCAGCGCAGCTAGAGTACCGATTTGAACTATAGAAGTTACTGCAAAACACCTTAAGAACACGTAATTCGCTTAGAAAACGCAATTTCAAGTGATTTGGAGACATGTTTTGAGAAACAGTTTTTACATCATATTTGAGCGTTTCACGGTCTGAAACGACGATTTTGCATGTATCTTTGGAAACATATTCTAACTATAGTTTCGGTGGAACTAGGTTATTTAGGGTACAATAAGACAAAATACACTGTATTTTAGTGAATACAACCTTTTGTAGGCACTCCGTGGTGCACTCGCCAGCGCAGCTAGAGTGCCGATTTGAACTGTAGAAGTTACTGCAAAACACCTTAAAAACACGTAATTCGCTTAGAAAACGCATTTTCAAGTGATTTGGAGACATGTTTTGAGAAACAGTTTTTACATCATATTTGAGCGTTTCACTGTCTGAAACGACGATTTTGCATGTATCTTTGGAAACATATTCTACCTGTAGTTTCGATGGAACTAGGTTATTTAGGGTACAATAAGACAAAATACACTGATTTTTAGTGAATACAAGGCTTTGGAGGTACTCCGTGGTGCACTCGCCAGCGCAGCTAGAGTGCCGATTTGAACTATAGAAGTTACTGCAAAACACCTTAAAAACACGTAATTCGCTTAGAAAACGCATTTTCAAGTGATTTGGAGACATGTTTTGAGAAACAGTTTTTACATCATATTTGAGCGTTTCACGGTGTGAAACGACGATTTTGCATGTATCTTTGGAAACATATTCTTCCTGTAGTATCGGTGGAACTAGGTTATTTAGGGTACACTAAGACAAAATACACTGTTTTATAGTGAATACAACCTTTTGGAGGCACTCCGTGGTGCACTTGCCAGCGCAGCTAGAGTGCCGATTTGAACTATAGAAGTTACTGCAAAAAACCTTAAAAAGTAATTCGCTTAGAAAACGCATTTTCAAGTGATTTGGAGACATGTTTTGAGAAACAGTTTTTTACATCATATTTGAGCGTTTCACGGTCTGAAACGACGATTTTGCATGTATCTTTGGAAACATATTCTACCTGTAGTTTCGGTGGAACTAGGTTATTTAGGGTACAATAAGACAAAATTCACTGTTTTTTAGTGAATACAACCTTTTGGAGGCACTCCGTGGTGCACTCGCCAGCGCAGCTAGAGTGCCGATTAGAACTATAGAAGTTGCTGCAAAACACCTTAAAAACACGTAATTCGCTTAGAAAACGCATTTTCAAGCGATTTGGAGACATGTTTTGAGAAACAGTTTTACATCATATTTGAGCGTTTCACGGTCTGAAACGACGATTTTGCATGTATCTTTGGAAACATATTCTACCTGTAGTTTCGATGGAACTAGGTTAGTTAGGATACAACAAGACAAAATACACTGATTTTTAGCGAATAGAACCTTTTGGAGGCACTCCGTGGTGCACTCGCCAGCGCAGCTAGAGTACCGATTTGAACTATAGAAGTTACTGCAAAACACCTTAAGAACACGTAATTCGCTTAGAAAACGCAATTTCAAGTGATTTGGAGACGTGTTTTGAGAAACAGTTTTTACATCATATTTGAGCGTTTCACGGTCTGAAACGACGATTTTGCATGTATCTTTAGAAACATATTCTAACTGTAGTTTCGGTGGAACTAGGTTATTTAGGGTACAATAAGGCAAAATACACTGCTTTAGTGAATACAACCTTTTGTAGGCACTCCGTGGTGCACTCGCCAGCGCAGCTAGAGTGCCGATTTGAACTATAGAAGTTACTGCAAAACACCTTAAAAACACGTAATTCGCTTAGAAAACGCATTTTCAAGTGATTTGGAGACATGTTTTGAGAAACAGTTTTTACATCATATTTGAGCGTTTCACTGTCTGAAACGACGATTTTGCATGTATCTTTGGAAACATATTCTACCTGTAGTTTCGATGGAACTAGGTTATATAGGGTACAATAAGACAAAATACACTGATTTTTAGTGAATACAAGGCTTTGGAGGTACTCCGTGGTGCACTCGCCAGCGCAGCTAGAGTGCCGATTTGAACTATAGAAGTTACTGCAAAACACCTTAAAAACACGTAATTCGCTTAGAAAACGCATTTTCAAGTGATTTGGAGACATGTTTTGAGAAACAGTTTTTACATCATATTTGAGCGTTTCACGGTGTGAAACGGACGATTTTGCATGTATCTTTGGAAACATATTCTTCCTGTAGTTTCGGTGAAACTAGGTTATTTAGGGTACAATAAGACAAAATACACTGTTTTTTAGTGAATACAACCTTTTGGAGGCCCTCCGTGGTGCACTCGCCAGCGCAGCTAGATTGCCGATTTGAACTATAGAAGTTACTGCAAAAAACCTTAAAAACATGTAATTCGCTTAGAAAACGCATTTTCAAGTGATTTGGAGACATGTTTTGAGAAACAGTTTTTACATCATATTTGAGCGTTTCACGGTCTGAAACGACGATTTTGCATGTATCTTTGGAAACATATTCTACCTGTAGTTTCGGTGGAACTAGTTTATTTAGGGTACAATACGACAAAATTCACTGTTTTTTAGTGAATACAACCTTTTGGACGCACTCCGTGGTGCACTAGCCAGCGCAGCTAGAGTGCCGATTTGAACTATAGAAGTTGCTGCAAAACACCTTAAAAACACGTAATTCGCTTAGAAAACGCATTTTCAAGTGATTTGGAGACATGTTTTGAGAAACAGTTTTTACATCATATTTGAGCGTTTCACGGTCTGAAACGACGATTTTGCATGTATCTTTGGAAACATATTCTACATGGAGTTTCGATGGAACTAGGTTATTTAGGGTACAATAAGACAAAATACACCGATTTTTAGTGAATACAAGGTTTTGGAGGCACTCGCGGTGCACTCGCCAGCGCAGCTAGGGTGCAGATTTGAACTATAGAAGTTACTGCAAAACACCTTAAAAACACGTAATTCGCTTAGAAAACGCATTTTCAAGTGATTTGGAGACATGTTTTGAGAAACAGTTTTTACATCATATTTGAGCGTTTCACGATCTGAAACGACGATTTTGCATGTATCTTTGGAAACATATTTTACCTGTAGTTTCGGTGGAACTAGGTTATTTAGGGTACAATAAGACAAAATACACTGTTTTTTAGTGAATACAACCTTTTGGAGGCACTCCGTGGTGCACTCGCAAGCGCAGCTAGAGTGCCGATTTGAACTATAGAAGTTACTGCAAAACACCTTAAAAACGCGTAATTCGTTTAGAAAACGCATTTTCATGTGATTTGGGTACATGTTTTGAGAAACAGTTTTTACATCATATTTGAGCGTTTCACGGTCTGAAACGACGATTTTGCATGTATCTTTGGAAACATATTCTACTGTAGTTTCGATGGAACTAGGTTATTTAGGGTACAATAAGACAAAATACACTGATTTTTAGTGAATACAAGGTTTTGGAGGCACTCCGTGGTGCACTCGCCAGCGCAGCTAGAGTGCCGATTTGAACTATAGAAGTTACTGCAAAACTTCTTAAAAACACGTAATTCGCTTAGAAAACGCATTTTCAAGTGATTTGGAGACATGTTTTGAGAAACAGTTTTTACAACATATTTGAGCGTTTCACGGTCTGAAACGACGATTTTGCATGTATCTTTGGAAACATATTCTACCTGTAGTTTCGGTGGAACTAGGTTATTGAGGGTGCAATAAGACAAGATACACTGTTTTTTAGTGAATACAACCTTTTGGAGGCACTCCGTGGTGCACTCGCCAGCGCAGCTAGAGTGCCGATTTGAACTATAGAAGTTACTGCAAAACACCTTAAAAACACGTAATTCGCTTAGAAAACGCATTTTCAAGTGATTTGGAGACATGTTTTGAGAAACAGTTTTTACACCATATTTGAGCGTTTCACCGTCTGAAACGACGATTTTGCATGTATCTTTGGAAACATATTCTTCCTGTACTTTCGATGGAACTAGGTTATTTAGGGTACAATAAGACAAAATACACTGATTTTTAGTGAATACAAGGTTTTGGAGGCACTCGGTGGTGCACTCGCCAGCGCAGCTAGAGTGCCGATTTGAATTATAGAAGTTACGCAAAACACCTTAAAAACACGTAATTCGCTTAGAAAACGCATTTTCAAGTGATTTGGAGACATGTTTTGAGAAACAGTTTTTACATCATATTTGAGCGTTCCACGGTCTGAAACGACGATTTTGCATGTATCTTTGGAAATATATTCTACCTGTAATTTCGATGGAACTAGGTTATTTAGGGTACAATAAGACAAAATACACTGATTTTTAGTGAATACAAGGTTTTGGAGGCACTCTGTGGTGCACTCGCCAGCGCAGCTAGAGTGCCGATTTGAAATATAGAAGTTACTGCAAAACACCTTAAAAACACGTAATTCGCTTAGAAAACGCATTTTCAAGTGATTTGGAGACATGTTTTGAGAAACAGTATTTACATCATATTTGAGCGTTTCACGGTCTGAAACGACGATTTTGCATGTATCTTTGGAAACATATTCTACCTGTAGTTTCGATTGAACTAGGTTAATTAGGGTACAATAAGACAAAATACACTGATTTTTAGTGAATACAAGGTTTTGGAGGCACTCCGTGGTGCACTCGCCAGCGCAGCTAGAGTGCCGATTTGAACTATAGAAGTTACTGCAAAACACCTTAAAAATACGTAATTCGCTTAGAAAACGCATTTTCAAGTGATTTGGAGACATGTTTTGAGAAACAGTTTTTACATCATATTTGAGCGTTTTACGGTGTGAAACGACGATTTTGCATGTATCTTTGGAAACATATTCTACCTGTAGTTTCGATGGAACAAGGTTATTTAGGGTACAACAAGACAAAATACACTGATTTTTAGTGAATACAACCTTTTGGAGGCACTCCGTGGTGCACTCGCCAGCGCAGCTAGAGTGCTGATTTGAACTATAGAAGTTACTTCAAAACACCTTAAAAACACGTAATTCGCTTAGAAAACGCATTTTCAAGTGATTTGGAGACATGTTTTGAGAAACAGTTTTTACATCATATTTGAGCGTTTCACGTTCTGAAACGACGATTTTGCATGTATCTTTGAAAACATATTCTACCTGTATTTTCGATGGAACTAGGTAATTTAGGGTACAATAAGACAAAATACACAGATTTTTAGTGAATAAAGGTTTTGGAGGCACTCCGTGGTGCACTCGCCAGCGCATCTAGAGTGACGATTTGAACTATAGAAGTTACTGCAAAACACCTTAAAAACACGTAATTCGCTTAGAAAACGCAATTTCAAGTGATTTGGAGACATGTTTTGAGAAACAGTTTTTACATCATATTTGAGCGTTTCACGGTCTGAAACGACGATTTTGCATGTATCTTTGGAAACATATTCTAACTGCAGTTTCGGTGGAACTAGGTTATTTAGGGTACAATAAGACAAAATTCACTGTTTTCTAGTGAATACAACCTTTTGGAGGCACTCCGTGGTGCACTCGCCAGCGCAGCTAGAGTGCCGATTAGAACTATAGAAGTTGCTGCAAAACACCTTAAAAACACATAATTCGCTTAGAAAACGCATTTTCAAGTGATTTGGAGACATGTTTTGAGAAACAGTTTTTACATCATATTTGAGCGTTTCACGGTCTGAAACGACGATTTTGCATGTATCTTTGGAAACATATTCTACCTGTAGTTTCGATGGAACTAGGTTATTTAGGGTACAACAAGACAAAATACACTGATTTTTAGTGAATAGAACCTTGTGGAGGCACTCCGTGGTGCACTCGCCAGCGCAGCTAGAGTACCGATTTGAACTATAGAAGTTACTGCAAAACACCTTAAGAACACGTAATTCGCTTAGAAAACGCAATTTCAAGTGATTTGGGGACATGTTTTGAGAAACAGTTTTTACATCATATTTGAGCGTTTCACGGTCTGAAACGACGATTTTGCATGTATCTTTGGAAACATATTCTAACTATAGTTTCGGTGGAACTAGGTTATTTAGGGTACAATAAGACAAAATACACTGTATTTTAGTGAATACAACCTTTTGTAGGCACTCCGTGGTGCACTCGCCAGCGCAGCTAGAGTGCCGATTTGAACTGTAGAAGTTACTGCAAAACACCTTAAAAACACGTAATTCGCTTAGAAAACGCATTTTCAAGTGATTTGGAGACATGTTTTGAGAAACAGTTTTTACATCATATTTGAGCGTTTCACTGTCTGAAACGACGATATTGCATGTATCTTTGGAAACATATTCTACCTGTAGTTTCGATGGAACTAGGTTATTTAGGGTACAATAAGACAAAATACACTGATTTTTAGTGAATACAAGGCTTTGGAGGTACTCCGTGGTGCACTCGCCAGCGCAGCTAGAGTGCCGATTTGAACTATAGAAGTTACTGCAAAACACCTTAAAAACACGTAATTCGCTTAGAAAACGCATTTTCAAGTGATTTGGAGACATGTTTTGAGAAACAGTTTTTACATCATATTTGAGCGTTTCACGGTGTGAAACGACGATTTTGCATGTATCTTTGGAAACATATTCTTCCTGTAGTTTCGGTGGAACTAGGTTATTTAGGGTACACTAAGACAAAATACACTGTTTTATAGTGAATGCAACCTTTTGGAGGCACTCCGTGGTGCACTTGCCAGCGCAGCTAGAGTGCCGATTTGAACTATAGAAGTTACTGCAAAAAACCTTAAAAACATGTAATTCGCTTAGAAAACGCATTTTCAAGTGATTTGGAGACATGTTTTGAGAAACAGTTTTTACATCATATTTGAGCGTTTCACGGTCTGAAACGACGATTTTGCATGTATCTTTGGAAACATATTCTACCTGTAGTTTCGGTGGAACTAGGTTATTTAGGGTACAATACGACAAAATTCACTGTTTTTTAGTAAATACAACCTTTTGGAGGCACTCCGTGGTGCACTCGCCAGCGCAGCTAGAGTGCCGATTTGAACTATAGAAGTTGCTGCAAAACACCTTAAAAACACGTAATTCGCTTAGAAAACGCATTTTCAAGTGATTTGGAGACATTATTTGAGAAACAGTTTTTACATCATATTTGAGCGTTTCACGGTCTGAAACGACGATTTTGCATGTATCTTTGGAAACATATTCTACCTGTAGTTTCGATGGAACTAGGTTATTTAGAGTACAATAAGACAAAATACACCGATTTTTAGTGAATACAAGGTTTTGGAGGCACTCGTGGTGCACTCGCCAGCGCAGCTAGGGTGCAGATTTGAACTATAGAAGTTACTGCAAAACACCTTAAAAACACGTAATTCGCTTAGAAAACGCATTTTCAAGTGATTTGGAGACATGTTTTGAGAAACAGTTTTTACATCATATTTGAGCGTTTCACGGTCAGAAACGACAATTTTGCATGTATCTTTGGAAACATATTCTACCTGTAGTTTCGATGGAACTAGGTTATTTAGGGTACAATAAGACAAAATACACTGATTTTTAGTGAATACAAGGTTTTGGAGGCACTCGGTGGTGCACTCGCCAGCGCAGCTAGAGTGCCGATTTGAATTATAGAAGTTACGCAAAACACCTTAAAAACACGTAATTCGCTTAGAAAACGCATTTTCAAGTGATTTGGAGACATGTTTTGAGAAACAGTTTTTACATCATATTTGAGCGTTCCACGGTCTGAAACGACGATTTTGCATGTATCTTTGGAAATATATTCTACCTGTAATTTCGATGGAACTAGGTTATTTAGGGTACAATAAGACAAAATACACTGATTTTTAGTGAATACAAGGTTTTGGAGGCACTCCGTGGTGCACTCGCCAGCGCAGCTAGAGTGCCGTTTTGAAATATAGAAGTTACTGCAAAACACCATAAAAACACGTAATTCGCTTAGAAAACGCATTTTCAAGTGATTTGGAGACATGTTTTGAGAAACAGTATTTACATCATATTTGAGCGTTTCACGGTCTGAAACGACGATTTTGCATGTATCTTTGGAAACATATTCTACCTGTAGTTTCGATTGAACTAGGTTAATTAGGGTACAATAAGACAAAATACACTGATTTTTAGTGAATACAAGGTTTTGGAGGCACTCCGTGGTGCATTCGCCAGCGCAGCTAGAGTGCCGATTTGAACTATAGAAGTTACTGCAAAACACCTTAAAAACACGTAATTCGCTTAGAAAACGCATTTTCAAGTGATTTGGAGACATGTTTTGAGAAACAGTTTTTACATCATATTTGAGCGTTTCACGGTCAGAAACGACAATTTTGCATGTATCTTTGGAAACATATTCTACCTGTAGTTTCGATGGAACTAGGTTATTTAGGGTACAATAAGACAAAATACACCGATTTTTAGTGAATACAAGGTTTTGGAGGCACTCCGTGGTGCACTCGCCAGCGCAGCTAGAGTGCCGATTTGAACTATAGAAGTTACTGCAAAACACCTTAAAAACACGTAATTCGCTTAGAAAACGCATTTTCAAGTGATTTGGAGACATGTTTTGAGAAACAGTTTTTACATCATATTTGAGCGATTCACGGTCTGAAACGACGATTTTGCATGTATCTTTGAAAACATATTCTACCTGTAGTTTCGATGGAACTAGGTTATTTAGGGTACAACAAGACAAAATACACTGATTTTTAGTGAATACAACCTTTTGGAGGCACTCCGAGGTGCACTTGCTAGCGCAGCTAGAGTGCCGATTTGAACTATAGAAGTTACTGCAAAACACCTTAAAAACACGTAATTCGCTTAGAAAACGCATTTTCAAGTAATTTGGAGACATGTTATGAAAAACAGTTTTTACAACATATATCAGCGTTTCACGGTCTGAAACGACGATTTTGCATGTATCTTTGGAAACATACGAGTATTCTACCTGTAGTTTCGGTGGAACTAGGTTATTAAGGGAATAAGACAAAATTCACTGTTTTTTATTGAATACATCCTTTTGGAGGCACTCCGTGGTGCACTCGCCAGCGCAGCTAGAGTGCCGATTTGAACTATAGAAGTTGCTGCAAAACACCTTAAAAACACGTAATTCGCTTAGAAAACGCATTTTCAAGCGATTTGGAGACATGTTTTGAGAAACATATTCTACCTGTAGTTTCGATGGAACTAGGTTATTTAGGGTACAACAAGACAAAATACACTGATTTTTAGTGAATAGAACCTTTTGGAGGCACTCCGTGGTGCACTCGCCAGCGCAGCTAGTGTACCGATTTGAACTATAGAAGTTACTGCAAAACACCTTAAAAACACGTAATTCGCTTAGAAAACGCAATTTCAAGTGATTTGGAGACATGTTTTGAGAAACAGTTTTTACATCATATTTGAGCGTTTCACGGTCTGAAACGACGATTTTGCATGTATCTTTGGAAACATATTCTAACTATAGTTTCGGTGGAACTAGGTTATTTAGGGTACAATAAGACAAAATACACTGTTTTTTAGTGAATACAACCTTTTGTAGGCACTCCGTGGTGCACTCGCCAGCGCAGCTAGAGTGCCGATTTGAACTATAGAAGTTACTGCAAAACACCTTAAAAGCCCGTAATTCGCTTAGAAAACGCATTTTCAAGTGATTTGGAGACATGTTTTGAGAAACAGTTTTTACATCATATTTGAGCGTTTCACGGTCTGAAACGACGATTTTGCATGTATCTTTGGAAACATATTCTACCTGTAGTTTCGATGGAACTAGGTTATTTAGGGTACAATAAGACAAAATACAGTGATTTTTAGTGAATACAAGGCTTTGGAGGCACTCCGTGGTGCACTCGCCAGCGCAGCTAGAGTGCCGATTTGAACTATAGAAGTTACTGCAAAACACCTTAAAAACACGTAATTCGCTTAGAAAACGCATTTTCAAGTGATTTGGAGACATGTTTTGAGAAACAGTTTTTACATCATATTTAAGCGTTTCACGGTCTAAAACGACGATTTTGCATGTATCTTTGGAAACATATTCTACCTGTAGTTTCGATGGAACTAGGTTATTTAGGGTACAATAAGACAAAATTCACTGTTTTTTAGTGAATACAAGGTTCTGGAGGCACTGCGTCGTGCACTCGCCAGCGCAGCTAGAGTGCCGCTTTGAACTATAGAAGTTACTGCAAAACACCTTAAAAACACGTAATTCGCTTAGAAAACGCATTTTCAAGTGATTTGGAGACATGTTTTGAGAAAAAAAATTTACATCATATTTGAGCGTTTCACGGTCTGAAACGACGGTTTTGCAAGTATCTTTGGAAACATATTTTACCTGTAGTTCGATGGAACTAGGTTATTTAGGGTACAATAAGACAAAATACACTGATTTTTAGTGAATACAAGGTTTTGGAGGCACTCCGTGGTGCACTCGCCAGCGCAGCTTGAGTGCCGATTTGAACTATAGAAGTTACTGCAAAACACCTTAAAAACACGTAATTCGCTTAGAAAACGCATTTTCAAGTGATTTGGAGACATGTTTTGAGAAACAGTTTTTACATCATATTTGAGCGTTTCACGATCTGAAACGACGACTTTGCATGTATCTTTGGAAACATATTCTTCCTGTAGTTTCGATGGAACTAGGTTATTTAGGGTACAATAAGACAAAATACACTGATTTTTAGTGAATACAAGGTTTTGGAGGCACTCGGTGGTGCACTCGCCAGCGCAGCTAGAGTGCCGTTTTGAATTATAGAAGTTACTGCAAAACACCTTAAAAACACGTAATTCGCTTAGAAAACGCATTTTCAAGTGATTTGGAGACATGTTTTGAAAAACAGTTATTACATCATATTTGAGCGTTTCGCGGTCTGAAACGACGATTTTGCATGTATCTTTGGAAACATATTCTACCTGTAGTTTCGGTGGAACTAGGTTATTTAGGGTACAATAAGACAAAATACACTATTTTTTAGTGAATACAACCTTTTGGAGGCACTCCGTGGTGCACTCGCCAGCGCAGCTAGAGTGCTGATTTGAACTATAGAAGTTATTGCAAAACACCTTAAAAACACGTAATTCGCTTAGAAAACGCATTTTCATGTGATTTGGAGACATGTTTTGAGAAACAGTTTTTACATCATATTTGAGCGTTTCACGGTCTGAAACGACGATTTTGCATGTAACTTTGGAAACATATTCTACCTGTAGTTTCGATGGAACTAGTTTATTTAGGGTACAATAAGACAAAATACACTGATTTTTAGTGAATACAAGGTTTTGGAGGCACTCCGTGGTGCACCCGCCAGCGCAGCTAGAGTGCCGATTTGAACTATAGAAGTTACTGAAAAACACCTTAAAAACACGTAATTCTCTTAGAAAACGCATTTTCAAGTGATTTGGAGATATGTTTTGAGAAACAGTTTTTACATCATATTTGAGCGTTTCACGGTCTGAAACGACGATTTTGCATGTATCTTAGGAAACATATTCTACCTGTAGTTTCGGTGGAACTAGGTTATTTATGGTACAATAAGACAAAATACACTGTTTTTTAGTGAATACAAGGTTTTGGAGGCACTCCGTGGTGCACTCGCCAGCGCAGCTAGAGTGCCGATTTGAACTATAGAAGTTACTGCAAAACACCTTAAATACACGTAATTCGCTTAGAAATCGCATTTTCAAGTGATTTGGAGACATGTTTTGAGAAACAGTTTTTACATCATATTTGAGCGTTTCGCGGTCTGAAACGACGATTTTGCATGTATCTTTGGAAACATATTCTACCTGTAGTTTCGGTGGAACTAGGTTATTTAGGGTACAATAAGACAAAATACACTAATTTTTAGTGAATACAAGGTTTTGGTGGCACTCCGTGGTGCACTCGCCAGCGCAGCTAGAGTGCCGATTTGAACTATAGAAGTTACTGCAAAACACCTTAAAAACACGTAATTCGCTTAGAAAACGCATTTTCAAGTGATTTGGAGACATGTTTTGAGAAACAGTTTTTACATCATATTTGAGCGTTTCACGGTCTGAAACGACGATTTTGCATGTATCTTTGGAAACATATTCTACCTGTAGTTTCGGTGGAACTAGGTTATTTAGGGTACAATAAGACAAAATTCACTGTTTTGTAGTGAATACAACCTTTTGGAGGCATTCCGTGGTGCACTCGCCAGCGCAGCTAGAGTGCCGATTTGAACTATAGAAGTTACTGCAAAACACATTAAAAACACGTAATTCGCTTAGAAAACGCATTTTCAAGTGATTTGGAGACATCTTTTGAGAAACAGTTTTTACATCATATTTGAGCGTTTCACGGTCTGAAACGACGATTTTGCATGTATCTTTGGAAACATATTCTACCTGTAGTTTCGATAGAACTAGGTTATTTAGGGTACAATAAGACAAAATACACTGATTTTTAGTGAATACAAGGTTTTGGAGGCACTCCGTGGTGCATTCGCCAGCGCAGCTAGAGTGCCGATTTGAACAATAGAAGTTACTGCAAAACACCTTAAAAACACGTAATTCGCTTAGAAAACGCATTTTCAAGTTATTTGGAGACATGTTTTGAGAAACAGTTTTTACATCATATTTGAGCGTTTCACGGTCTGAAACGACGATTTTGCATGTATCTTGGGAAACATATTCTACCTGTAGTTTCGATGGAACTAGGTTATTTAGGGTACAATAAGACAAAATACACTGATTTTTAGTGAATACAAGGTTTTGGAGGCACTCCGTGGTGCACTCGCCAGCGCAGCTAGAGTGCCGATTTGAACTATAGAAGTTACTGCAAAACACCTTAAAAACACATAATTCGCTTAGAAAACGCATTTTCAAGTGATTTGGAGGCATGTTTTGAAAAACAGTTTTTACATCATAGTTGAGGGTTTCACGGTCTGAAACGACGATTTTGCATGTATCTTTGGATACATATTCTACCTGTAGTTTCGGTGGAACTAGGTTATTTAGGATACAATAAGACAAAATTCACTGTTTTGTAGTAAATACAACCTTTTGGAGGCACTCCGTGGTGCACTCGCTAGCGCAGCTAGAGTGCCGATTTGAACTATAGAAGTTGCTGCAAAACACCTTAAAAACACGTAATTCGCTTAGAAAACGCATTTTCAAGTGATTTGGAGACATGTTTTGAGAAACAGTTTTTACATCATATTTGAGCGTTTCACGGTCTGGAACGTCGATTTTGCATGTATCTTAGGAAACATATTCTACCTGCAGTTTCGGTGGAACTAGGTTATTTAGGGTACAATAAGACAAAATACACTGTTTTTTAGTGAAAACAACTTTTTGGAGGCACTCCGTGGTGCACTCGCCAGCGCAGCTAGAGTGCCGATTTGAACTATAGAAGTTACTGCAAAACACCTTAAAAACACATAATTCGCTTAGAAAACGCCTTTTCAAGTGATTTGGAGACATGTTTTGAGAAACAGTTGTTACATCATATTTGAGCGTTTCACGGTCTGAAACGACGATTTTGCATGTATCTTTGGAAACATTTTCTACCTGTAGTTTCAATGGAACTAGGTTATTTAGGGTACAATAAAACAAAATACACTGATTTTTAGTGAATACAACCTTTTGGAGGAACTCCGTGGTGCACTCGCCAGCGCAGCTAGAGTGCCAATTTGAACTATAGAAGTTACTGCAAAACACCTTAAAAACACGTAATTCGCTTAGAAAACGCATTTTCAAGTGATTTGGAGACATGTTTTGAGAAACAGTTTTTACATCATATTTGAGCGTTTCACGGTCTGAAACGACGATTTTGCATGTATCTTTGGAAACATATTCTACCTGTAGTTTCGGTGGAACTAGGTTATTTAGGGTACAATAAGACAAAATTCACTGTTTTGTAGTGAATACAACCTTTTGGAGGCACTCCTTGGTGCACTCGCCAGCGCAGCTAGAGTTCCGATTTGAACTATAGAAGTTGCTGCAAAACACCTTAAAAACACGTAATTCGCTTAGAAAACGCATTTTCAAGTGATTTGGAGACATGTTTTGAAAAACAGTTTTTACATCATATTTGAGCGTTTCACGGTCTGAAACGACGATTTTGCATGTATCTTTGGAAACATATTCTACCTGTAGTTTCGATGGAACTAGGTTATTTAGGGTACAATAAGACAAAATACACTGATTTTTAGTGAATACAAGGTTTTGGAGGCACTCCGTGGTGCACTCGCCAGCGCAGCTAGAGTGCCGATTTTAACTATAGAAGTTACTGCAAAACACCTTAAAAACACGTAATTCGCTTAGAAAACGCATTTTCAAGTGATTTGGAGACATGTTTTGAGAAACAGTTTTTACATCATATTTGAGCGTTTCACGGTCTGAAACGACGATTTTGCATGTATCTTTGGAAACATATTCTACCTGTAGTTTCGGTGGAACTAGGTTATTTAGGGTACAATAAGACAAAATACACTGATTTATAGTGAATACAAGGTTTTGGAGGCACTCCGTAGTGCACTCGCCAGCGCAGCTAGAGTGCCGATTTGAACTATAGAAGTTACTGCAAAACACCTTAAAACACGTAATTCGCTTAGAAAACGCATTTTCAAGTGATTTGGAGACATGTTTTGAGAAACAGTTTTTACATCATATTTGAGCGTTTCACGGTCTGAAACGACGATTTTGCATGTATCTTTGGAAACATATTCTACCTGTAGTTTCGATGGACCTAGGTTATTTAGGGTACAATAAAACAAAATACACAGATTTTTAGTGAATACAACCTTTTGGAGGCACTCCGTGGTGCACTCGCCAGCGCAGCTAGAGTGCCGATTTGAACTATAGAAGTTACTGCAAAACACCTTAAAAACACGTAATTCGCTGAGAAAATGCATTTTCAAGTGATTTGGAGGCATGTTTTGGAAAACAGTTTTTACATCATTTTTGAGCGTTTCACGGTCTGAAACGACGATTTTGCATGTATCTTTGGAAACATATTCTACGTGTAGTTTCGATGGAACTAGGTTATTTAGGGTATAATAAGACAAAATACACTGATTTATAGTGAATACAAGGTTTTGGAGGCACTCCGTCGTGCACTCGCCAGCGCAGCTAGAGTGCCGATTTGAACTATAGACGTTACTGCAAAACACCTTAAAAACACTTATTTCGCTTAGAAAACTCATTTTCAAGTGATTTGGAGACATGTTTTGAGAAACAGTTTTTACATCATATTTGAGCGTTTCACGATCTGAAACGACGATTTTGCATGTATCTTTGGAAACATATTCTACCTGTAGTTTCGATGGAACTAGGTTATTTAGTGTACAATAAGACAAAATACACTGATTTTTAGTGAATACAAGGTTTTGGAGGCACTCCGTGGTGCACTCGCCAGCGCAGCTAGAGTGCCGATTTGAACAATAGAAGTTACTGCAAAACACCTTAAAAACACGAAATTCGCTTAGAAAACGCATTTTCAAGTGATTTGGAGACATGTTTTGAGAAACAGTTTTTACATCATATTTGAGCGTTTCACGGTCTGAAACGACGATTTTGCATGTATCTTTGGAAACATATTCTACCTGTAGTTTCGATGGAACTACGTTATTTAGGGTACAATAAAACAAAATACACAGATTTTTAGTGAATACAACCTTTTGGAGGCACTCCGTGGTGCACTCGCCAGCGCAGCTAGAGTGCCGATTTGAACTATAGAAGTTACTGCAAAACACCTTAAAAGCACGTAATTCGCTTAGAAAATGCATTTTCAAGTGATTTGGAGGCATGTTTTGAAAAACAGTTTTTACATCATATTTGAGCGTTTCACGGTCTGAAACGACGATTTTGCATGTATCTTTGGAAACATATTCTACCTGTAGTTTCGGTAGAACTAGGTTATTTAGGGTACAATAAGACAAAATTCACTGTTTTGTAGTGAATACAACCTTTTGGAGGCACTCCGTGGTGCACTCGCCAGCGCAGCTAGAGTGCCGATTTGAACTATAGAAGTTACTGCAAAACACATTAAAAACACGTAATTCGCTTAGAAAACGCATTTTCAAGTGATTTGGAGACATGTTTTGAGAAACAGTATTTACATCATATTTGAGCGTTTCACGGTCTGAAGCGACGATTTTGCATGTATCTTTGGAAAAATATTCTACCTGTAGTTTCGATGGAACTAGGTTATTTAGGGTACAATAAGACAAAATACACTGTTTTTTAGTGAATACAATCTTTTGGAGGCACTCCGTGGTGCACTCGCCAGCGCAGCTAGAGTGCCGATTTGAACTATAGATGTTACTGCAAAACACCTTAAATACACGTAATTCGCTTAGAAAACGCATTTTCAAGTGATTTGGAGACATGTTTTGAGAAACAGTTTTTACATCATATTTGAGCGTTTCGCGGTCTGAAACGACGATTTTGCATGTATCTTTGGAAACATATTCTACCTGTAGTTTCGGTGGAACTAGGTTATTTAGGGTACAATAAGACAAAATACACTAATTTTTAGTGAATACAAGGTTTTGGTGGCACTCCGTGGTGCACTCGCCAGCGCAGCTAGAGTGCCGATTTGAACTATAGAAGTTACTGCAAAACACCTTAAAAACACGTAATTCGCTTAGAAAACGCATTTTCAAGTGATTTGGAGACATGTTTTGAGAAACAGTTTTTACATCATATTTGAGCGTTTCACGGTCTGAAACGACGATTTTGCATGTATCTTTGGAAACATATTCTACTTGTAGTTTCGGTGGAACTAGGTTATTTAGGGTACAATAAGACAAAATTCACTGTTTTGTAGTGAATACAACCTTTTGGAGGCATTCCGTGGTGCACTCGCCAGCGCAGCTAGAGTGCCGATTTGAACTATAGAAGTTACTGCAAAACACATTAAAAACACGTAATTCGCTTAGAAAACGCATTTTCAAGTGATTTGGAGACATGTTTTGAGAAACAGTTTTTACATCATATTTGAGCGTTTCACGGTCTGAAACGACGATTTTGCATGTATCTTTGGAAATATATTCTACCTGTAGTTTCGATGGAACTAGGTTATTTAGGGTACAATAAGACAAAATACACAGATTTTTAGTGAATAAAGGTTTTGGAGGCACTCCGTGGTGCACTCGCCAGCGCAGCTAGAGTCCCGATTTGAACTATAGAAGTTACTACAAAACACCTTAAAAACACGTAATTCGCTTAGAAAACGCATTTTCAAGTGATTTGAAGACATGTTTTGAGAAAAAGTTTTTACATCATATTTCAGCGTTTCACGGTCTGAAACGACGATTTTCATGTATCTTTGGAAACATATTCTACCTGTAGTTTCGGTGGAACTAGGTTATTTAGGGTACAATAAGACAAAATACACTGATTTTTAGTGAATACAAGGTTTTGGAGGCACTCCGTGGTGCACTCGCCAGCGCAGCTAGAGTGCCGATTTGAACTATAGAAGTTACTGCAAAACACCTTAAAAACACATAATTCGCTTAGAAAACGCATTTTCAAGTGATTTGGAGGCATGTTTTGAAAAACAGTTTTTACATCATATTTGAGCGTTTCACGGTCTGAAACGACGATTTTGCATGTATCTTTGGATACATATTCTACCTGTAGTTTCGGTGGAACTAGGTTATTTAGGATACAATAAGACAAAATTCACTGTTTTGTAGTAAATACAACCTTTTGGAGGCACTCCGTGGTGCACTCGCTAGCGCAGCTAGAGTGCCGATTTGAACTATAGAAGTTGCTGCAAAACACCTTAAAAACACGTAATTCGCTTAGAAAACGCATTTTCAAGTGATTTGGAGACATGTTTTGAGAAACAGTTTTTACATCATATTTGAGCGTTTCACGGTCTGGAACGTCGATTTTGCATGTATCTTAGGAAACATATTCTACCTGCAGTTTCGGTGGAACTAGGTTATTTAGGGTACAATAAGACAAAATACACTGTTTTTTAGTGAAAACAACCTTTTGGAGGCACTCCGTGGTGCACTCGCCAGCGCAGCTAGAGTGCCGATTTGAACTATAGAAGTTACTGCAAAACACCTTAAAAACACATAATTCGCTTAGAAAACGCCTTTTCAAGTGATTTGGAGACATGTTTTGAGAAACAGTTGTTACATCATATTTGAGCGTTTCACGGTCTGAAACGACGATTTTGCATGTATCTTTGGAAACATTTTCTACCTGTAGTTTCAATGGAACTAGGTTATTTAGGGTACAATAAAACAAAATACACTGATTTTTAGTGAATACAACCTTTTGGAGGCACTCCGTGGTGCACTCGCCAGCGCAGCTAGAGTGCCAATTTGAACTATAGAAGTTACTGCAAAACACCTTAAAAACACGTAATTCGCTTAGAAAACGCATTTTCAAGTGATTTGGAGACATGTTTTGAGAAACAGTTTTTACATCATATTTGAGCGTTTCACGGTCTGAAACGACGATTTTGCATGTATCTTTGGAAACATATTCTACCTGTAGTTTCGGTGGAACTAGGTTATTTAGGGTACAATAAGACAAAATTCACTGTTTTGTAGTGAATACAACCTTTTGGAGGCACTCCTTGGTGCACTCGCCAGCGCAGCTAGAGTTCCGATTTGAACTATAGAAGTTGCTGCAAAACACCTTAAAAACACGTAATTCGCTTAGAAAACGCATTTTTAAGTGATTTGGAGACATGTTTTGAAAAACAGTTTTTACATCATATTTGAGCGTTTCACGGTCTGAAACGACGATTTTGCATGTATCTTTGGAAACATATTCTACCTGTAGTTTCGATGGAACTAGGTTATTTAGGGTACAATAAGACAAAATACACTGATTTTTAGTGAATACAAGGTTTTGGAGGCACTCCGTGGTGCACTCGCCAGCGCAGCTAGAGTGCCGATTTTAACTATAGAAGTTACTGCAAAACACCTTAAAAACACGTAATTCGCTTAGAAAACGCATTTTCAAGTGATTTGGAGACATGTTTTGAGAAACAGTTTTTACATCATATTTGAGCGTTTCACGGTCTGAAACGACGATTTTGCATGTATCTTTGGAAACATATTCTACCTGTAGTTTCGGTGGAACTAGGTTATTTAGGGTACAATAAGACAAAATACACTGATTTATAGTGAATACAAGGTTTTGGAGGCACTCCGTAGTGCACTCGCCAGCGCAGCTAGAGTGCCGATTTGAACTATAGAAGTTACTGCAAAACACCTTAAAACACGTAATTCGCTTAGAAAACGCATTTTCAAGTGATTTGGAGACATGTTTTGAGAAACAGTTTTTACATCATATTTGAGCGTTTCACGGTCTGAAACGACGATTTTGCATGTTTCTTTGGAAACATATTCTACCTGTAGTTTCGATGGACCTAGGTTATTTAGGGTACAATAAAACAAAATACACAGATTTTTAGTGAATACAACCTTTTGGAGGCACTCCGTGGTGCACTCGCCAGCGCAGCTAGAGTGCCGATTTGAACTATAGAAGTTACTGCAAAACACCTTAAATACACGTAATTCGCTGAGAAAATGCATTTTCAAGTGATTTGGAGGCATGTTTTGGAAAACAGTTTTTACATCATTTTTGAGCGTTTCACGGTCTGAAACGACGATTTTGCATGTATCTTTGGAAACATATTCTACCTGTAGTTTCGATGGAACTAGGTTATTTATGGTACAATAAGACAAAATACACTGTTTTTTAGTGAATACAACCTTTTGTAGGCACTCCGTGGTGCACTCGCCAGCGTAGCTAGAGTGCCGATTTGAACTATAGAAGTTACTGCAAAACACCTTAAATACACGTAATTCGCTTAGAAAACGCATTTTCAAGTGATTTGGAGACATGTTTTGAGAAACAGTTTTTACATCATATTTGAGCGTTTCACGGTAAGAAACGACGATTTTGCATGTATCTTTGGAAACATATTCTACCTGTTGTTTTGGTGGAACTAGGTTATTTAGGGTACAATAAGACAAAATACACTAATTTTTAGTGAATACAAGGTTTTGGTGGCACTCCGTGGTGCACTCGCCAGCGCAGCTAGAGTGCCGATTTGAACTATAGAAGTTACTACAAAACACCTTAAAAACACGTAATTCGCTTAGAAAACGCATTTTCAAGTGATTTGGAGACATGTTTTGAGAAACAGTTTTTACATCATATTTGAGCGTTTCACGGTCTGGAACGACGATTTTGCATGTATCTTTGAAAACATATTCTACCTGTAGTTTCGATGGAACTAGGTTATTTAGGGTACAATAAAACAAAATACACAGATTTTTAGTGAATACAACCTTTTGGAGGCACTCCGTGGTGCACTCGCCAGCGTAGCTAGAGTGCCGATTTGAACTATAGAAGTTACTGCAAAACACCTTAAAAACACGTAATTCGCTTAGAAACCGCATTTTCAAGTGATTTGGAGACATGTTTTGAGAAACAGTTTTTACATCATATTTGAGCGTTTCACGGTCTGAAACGACGATTTTGCATGTATCTTTGGAAACATATTCTACCTGTAGTTTCGATGGAACTAGGTTATTTAGGGTACAATACGACAAAATACACTGATTTTTAGTGAATACAAGGTTTTGGAAGCACTCCGTGGTGCACTCGCCAGCGCAGCTAGAGTGCCGATTTGAACAATAGAAGTTACTGCAAAACACCTTAAAAACACGTAATTCTCTTAGAAAACGCATTTTCAAGTGATTTGGAGACATGTTGTGAGAAACAGTTTTTACATCATATTTGAGCGTTTCACGGTCTGAAACGACGATTTTGCATGTATCTTTGGAAACATATTCTATCTGTAGTTTCAATGGAACTAGGTTATTTAGGGTACAATAAGACAAAATACACTGTTTTTTAGTTAATACAACCTTTTGGAGGCACTCCGTGGTGCACTCGCCAGCGCAGCTAGAGTGCCGATTTGAACTATAGAAGTTACTGCAAAACACCTTAAAAACACGCAATTCGCTTAGAAACCGCATTTTCAAGTGATTTGGAGACATGTTTTGAGAAACAGTTTTTACATCATATTTGAGCGTTTCACGGTCTGGAACGACGATTTTGCATGTATCTTTGGAAACATATTCTACCTGTAGTTTCAAATGGAACTAGGTTATTTAGGGTACAATAAAACAAAATACACAGATTTTTAGTGAATACAACCTTTTGGAGGCACTCCGTGGTGCACTCGCCAGCGCAGCTAGAGTGCCGATTTGAACTATAGAAGTTACTGCAAAACACCTTAAAAACACGTAATTCGCTTAGAAACCGCACTTTCAAGTGATTTGGAGACATGTTTTGAGAAACAGTTTTTACATCATATTTGAGCGTTTCACGGTCTGAAACGACGATTTTGCATGTATCTTTGGAAACATATTCTACCTGTAGTTTCAAATGGAACTAGGTTATTTAGGGTACAATAAAACAAAATACACAGATTTTTAGTGAATACAACCTTTTGGAGGCACTCCGTGGTGCACTCGCCAGCGCAGCTAGAGTGCCGATTTGAACTATAGAAGTTACTGCAAAACACCTTAAAAACACGTAATTCGCTTAGAAACCGCATTTTCAAGTGATTTGGAGACATGTTTTGAGAAACAGTTTTTACATCATATTTGAGCGTTTCACGGTCTGAAACGACGATTTTGCATGTATCTTTGGAAACATATTCTACCTGTAGTTTCGATGGAACTAGGTTATTTAGGGTACAATACGACAAAATACACTGATTTTTAGTGAATACAAGGTTTTGGAAGCACTCCGTGGTGCACTCGCCAGCGCAGCTAGAGTGCCGATTTGAACAATAGAAGTTACTGCAAAACACCTTAAAAACACGTAATTCGCTTAGAAAACGCATTTTCAAGTGATTTGGAGACATGTTTTGAGAAACAGTTTTTACATCATATTTGAGCGTCTCACGGTCTGAAACGACGATTTTGCATGTATCTTTGGAAACATATTCTACCTGTAGTTTCGATGGAACTAGGTTATTTAGGGTACAATAAGACAAAATTCACTGTTTTTTAGTGAATACAACCTTTTGGAGGCACTCCGTGGTGCACTCGCCAGCGCAGCTAGAGTGCCGATTTGAACTATAGAAGTTGCTGCAAAACACCTTAAAAACACTTAATTCGCTTAGAAAACGCGTTTTCAAGTGATTTGGAGACATGTTTTGAGAAACAGTTTTTACATCATATTTGAATGTTTCACGGGCTGAAACGACGATTTTGCAAGTATCTTTGGAAACATATTCTACCTGTAGTTTCGATGGAACTAGGTTATTTAGGGTACAATATGACAAAATACACTGATTTTTAGTGAATACAAGGTTTTGGACGCACTCCGTGTTGCACTCGCCAGCGCAGCTAGAGTACCGATTTGAACTATAGAAGTTACTGCAAAACACCTTATAAACACGTAATTCGCTTAGAATACTCATTTTCAAGTGATTTGGAGACATGTTTTGAGAAACAGTTTTTACATCATATTTGAGCGTTTCACGGTCTGAAACGACGATTTTGCATGTATCTTTGGAAACATATTCTACCTGTAGTTTCGATGGAACTAGGTTATTTAGGGTACAATAAGACAAAATACACTGATTTTTAGTGAATACAAGGTTTTGGATGCACTCCGTGTTGCACTCGCCAGCGCAGCTAGAGTACCGATTTGAACTATAGAAGTTACTGCAAAACACCTTAAAAACACGTAATTCGCTTAGAAAACTCATTTTCAAGTGATTTGGAGACATGTTTTGAGAAACAGTTTTTACATCATATTTGAGCGTTTCACGGTCAGAAACGACGATTTTGCATGTATCTTTGGAAACATATTCTACCTGTAGTTTCGATGGAACTAGGTTTTTTAGGGTACAATAAGACAAAATACACTGATTTTTAGTGAATACAAGGTTTTGGAGGCACTCCGTGGTGCACTCGCCAGCGCAGCTAGAGTGCCGATTTGAACTATAGAAGTTACTGCAAAACACCTTAAAAACACGTAATTCGCTTAGAAAACGCATTTTCAAGTGATTTAAAGACATGTTTTGAGAATCAGTTTTTACATCATATTTGAGCGTTTCACGGTCTGAAACGACGATTTTGCATATATCTTAGGAAACATATTCTACCTGCAGTTTCGATGGAACTAGGTTATATAGGGTACAATAAGACAAAATACACTGTTTTTTTAGTGAAAACAACCTTTTGGAGGCATTCCGTGGTGCACTCGCCAGCGCAGCTAAAGTGCCGATTTGAATTATAGAAGTTACTGCAAAACACCTTAAAAACACGTAATTCCCTTAGAAAACGCCTTTTCAAGTGATTTGGAGACATGTTTTGAGAAACAGTTTTTACATCATATTTGAGCGTTTCACGGTCTGAAACGACGATTTTGCATGTATCTTTGGAAACATATTCTACCTGTAGTTTTGGTGGAACTAGGTTATTTAGGGTACAATAAGACAAAATTCACTGTTTTTTAGCGAATACAACCTTTTGGAGGCACTCCGTGGTGCACTCGCCAGCGCAGCTAGAGTGCCGATTTGAACTATAGAAGTTACTGCAAAACACCTTAAAAACACGTAATTCGCTTAGAAAACGCCTTTTCAAGTGATTTGGAGACATGTTTTGAGTAACAGTTTTTACATCATATTTGAGCGTTTCACGGTCTGAAACGACGATTTTGCATGTATCTTTGGAAACATATTCTACCTGTAGTTTCGATGGAACTAGGTTATTTAGGGTACAATAAGACAAAATACACTGATTTTTAGTGAATAAAGGTTTTGGAGGCACTCCGTGGTGCACTCGCCAGCGCAGCTAGAGTGCCGATTTGAACTATAGAAGTTACTGCAAAACACCTTACAAACACGTAATTCGCTTAGAAAACGCATTCCAAGTGATTTGGAGACATGTTTTGAGAAACAGTTTTTACATCATATTTGAGCGTTTCACGGTCTGAAACAACGATTTTCATGTATCTTTGGAAACATATTCTACCTGTAGTTTCAGTGGAACTAGGTTATTTAAGGTACAACAAGACAAAATACACTGATTTTTAGTGAATACAACCTTTTGGAGGCACTCCGTGGTGCACTCGCCAGCGCAGCTAGAGTGCCGATTTGAACTATAGAAGTTACTGCAAAACACCTTAAAAACACGTAATTCGCTTAGAAAACGCATTTTCAAGTGATTTGGAGACATGTTTTGAGAAACAGTTTTTACATCATATTTGAGCGTTTCACGGTCTGAAACGACGATTTTGCATGTATCTTTGGAAACATATTCTACCTGTAGTTTCGATGGAACTAGGTTATTTAGGGTACAATAAGACAAAATACACTGATTTTTAGTGAATACAGGTTTTGGAGGCACTCCGTGGCGCGCTCGCCAGCGCAGCTAGAGTGCCGATTTGAACTATAGAAGTTACTGCAAAACTCCTTAAAAACACGTAATTCGCTTCGAAAACGCATTTTCAAGTGATTTGGAGATATGTTTTGAAAAACAGTTTTTACATCATATTTCAGCGTTTCACGGTCTGAAACGACGATTTTGCATGTATCTTTGGAAACATATTCTACCTGTAGTTTCGGTGGAACTAGGTTATTTAGGGTACAATAAGACAAAATTCACTGTTTTTTAGTGAATACAACCTTTTGGAGGCACTCCGTGGTGCACTCGCCAGCGCAGCTAGAGTGCCGATTTGAACTATAGAAGTTGCTGCAAAACACCTTAAAAACACGTAATTCGCTTAGAAAACGCATTTTCAAGTGATTTGGAGACATGTCTTGAGAAACAGTTTTTACATCATATTTGAGCGTTTCACGGTCTGAAACGACGATTTTGCATGTATCTTTGGAAACATATTCTACCTGTAGTTTCGATGGAACTAGGTTATTTAGGGTACAATAAGACAAAATACACTGATTTTTAGTGAATACAAGGTTTTGGAGGCACTCCGTGGTGCACTCGCCAGCGCAGCTAGAGTGCCGATTTGAACTATAGAATTTACTGCAAAACACCTTAAAAACACGTAATTCGCTTAGAAAACGCATTTTCAAGTGATTTGGAGACATGTTTTGAGAAACAGTTTTTACATCATATTTGAGCGTTTCACGGTCTGAAACGACGATTTTGCATGTATCTTTGGAAACATATTCTACCTGTAGTTTTGATGGAACTAGGTTATTTAGGGTACAATAAGACAAAATACACTGATTTTTAGTGAATACAAGGTTTTGGAGGCACTCCGTGGTGCACTCGCCAGCACAGCTAGAGTTCCGATTTGAACTATAGAAGTTACTGCAAAACACCTTAAAAACATGTAATTCGCTTAGAAAACGCATTTTCAAGTGATTTGGAGACAGGTTTTGAGAATCAGTTTTTACATCATATTTGAGCGTTTCACGGTCTGAAACGACGATTTTGCATGTATCTTAGGAAACATATTCTACCTGTAGTTTCGGTGGAACTAGGTTATTTATGGTACAATAAGACAAAATACACTGTTTTTTAGTGAATACAAGGTTTTGGAGGCACTCCGTGGTGCACTCGCCAGCGCAGCTAGAGTGCCGATTTGAACTATAGAAGTTACTGCAAAACACCTTAAAACACGTAATTCGCTTAGAAAACGCATTTTCAAGTGATTTGGAGACATGTTTTGAGAAACAGTTTTTACATCATATTTGAGCGTTTCACGGTCTGAAACGACGATTTTGCATGTATCTTTGGAAACATATTCTACCTGTAGTTTCGATGGAACTAGGTTATTTAGGGTACAATAAGACAAAATACACTGATTTTTAGTGAATACAAGGTTTTGGAGGCACTCCGTCGTGCACCCGCCAGCGCAGCTAGAGTGCCGATTTGAACTATAGAAGTTACTGCAAAACACCTTAAAAACACGTAATTCGCTTAGAAAAGGCATTTTCAAGTGATTTGGAGACATGTGTTGAGAAACAGTTTTTACATCATATTTGAGCGTTTCACGTTCCGAAACGACGATTTTGCATGTATCTTTGAAAACATATTCTACCTGTAGTTTCGATGGAACTAGGTTATTTAGGGTACAACAAGACTAAATACACTGATTTTTAGTGAATAGAACCTTTTGGAGGCACTCCGTGGTGCACTCGCCAGCGCAGCTAGAGTACCGATTTGAACTATAGAAGTTACTGCAAAACACCTTAAAAACACGTAATTCCCTTAGAAAACGCAATTTCAAGTGATTTGGAGACATGTTTTGAGAAACAGTTTTTACATCATATTTGAGCGTTTCACGGTCTGAAACGACGATTTTGCATGTATCTTTGGAAACATATTCTAACTGTAGTTTCGGTGGAACTAGGTTATTTAGGGTACAATAAGACAAAATACACTTTTTTTAGTGAATACAACCTTTTGGAGGCACTCCGTGGTGCACTCGCCAGCGCAGCTAGAGTGCCGATTTGAACTATAGAAGTTACTGCAAAATACCTTAAAAACACGTAATTCGCTTAGAAACCGCATTTTCAAGTGATTTGGAGACATGTTTTGAGAAACAGTTTTTACATCATATTTGAGCGTTTCACGGTCTGAAACGACGATTTTGCATGTATCTTTGGAAACATATTCTACCTGTAGTTTCGATGGAACTAGGTTATTTAGGGTACAATAAGACAATATACACTGATTTTTAGTGAATAAAGGTTTTGGAGGCACTCCGTGGTGCACTCGCCAGCGCAGCTAGAGTGACGATTTGAACTATAGAAGTTACTGCAAAACACCTTAAAAACACGTAATTCGCTTAGAAAACGCAATTTCAAGTGATTTGGAGACATGTTTTGAGAAACAGTTTTTACATCATATTTGAGCGTTTCACGGTCTGAAACGACGATTTTGCATGTATCTTTGGAAACATATTCTAACTGTAGTTTCGGTGGAACTAGGTTATTTAGGGTACAATAAGACAAAATACACTGTTTTTTAGTGAATACAACCTTTTGGAGGCACTCCGTGGTGCACTCGCCAGCGCAGCTAGAGTGCCGATTTGAACTATAGAAGTTACTGCAAAATACCTTAAAAACACGTAATTCGCTTAGAAACCGCATTTTCAAGTGATTTGGAGACATGTTTTGAAAAACAGTTTTTACATCATATTTGAGCGTTTCACGGTCTGAAACGACGATTTTGCATGTATCTTTGGAAACATATTCTACCTGTAGTTTCGATGGAACTAGGTTAGTTAGGATACAACAAGACAAAATACACTGATTTTTAGTGAATAGAACCTTTTGGAGGCACTCCGTGGTGCACTCGCCAGCGCAGCTAGAGTACCGATTTGAACTATAGAAGTTACTGCAAAACACCTTAAGAACACGTAATTCGCTTAGAAAACGCAATTTCAAGTGATTTGGAGACGTGTTTTGAGAAACAGTTTTTACATCATATTTGAGCGTTTCACGGTCTGAAACGACGATTTTGCATGTATCTTTAGAAACATATTCTAACTGTAGTTTCGGTGGAACTAGGTTATTTAGGGTACAATAAGACAAAATACACTGCTTTAGTGAATACAACCTTTTGTAGGCACTCCGTGGTGCACTCGCCAGCGCAGCTAGAGTGCCGATTTGAACTATAGAAGTTACTGCAAAACACCTTAAAAACACGTAATTCGCTTAGAAAACGCATTTTCAAGTGATTTGGAGACATGTTTTGAGAAACAGTTTTTACATCATATTTGAGCGTTTCACTGTCTGAAACGACGATTTTGC
>CAUJCB010000664.1:7500-40000 GCA_963082715.1 Harpalus rubripes
TAATTTATTTAAAGAATTGTACTATTACGAATTAATTAATAAAAAATGTTCTTTCCGATGATTTGTTCATTAATTACTGTGACTACAAGTATAACCGATAACCGACAATTTTTGAGTTGTTTGTATCCCACTTGAATACTGCAGCAGCCATTTGTTTTCCATGGGCGGGTAACGAAATATGCAGTAAATTTTTAAAGAATTTTAACTCAAAATCAAAAAGACTTAGAAAAAAAAGTTATTATGAAATATTATTGCTCTCGTCGATTTACATTACTGGTTAAATTTAATGCACTTATTTAATTTACACTCCGTATATATATATATATATATATATATATATATATATATATATATATATATGTATGTATATTTTTGTGAGTAGAGTCACACGTGCTGTTCTCAGTTTTGTAAATATAACTATTTATGTTGGTTTTTTCTTATCGTTCATATTTCAAAAGTATATCAACCTGTACAGTAAATTCCAGTGAAGTGGTGTGCAGAAGTGTGCGTTCTTTATAATACGAATAGTGAACTTAGATCTAAAAAACTGGTGTAAATTGTCAACAAAATTCAAAATTCAGTAAAACGTTTTTACTTATCTAAGTCGCTGTATTAATTAAACTTAATAAATTTGTCCGTGATGACTCGCCAGTGCGGTGCTTGTAGGCGGGGAGTTAACTTAAAGTATCCCGGTGTTGTATGTTCTGGGTGTTGTACCCCGTTTCATTCTACTTATGCGGGCATCACTGAAGAAAAATATAAATTATATGCCAGTGCGGCTGAATCTTGGGAATGTAATAGTTGTTGCCGGCCGTCAAGATCTAAACCAACTACGAGTAAGATGTCCCCTGATGTTTCTAACATACTCGACAACTCTGCACCGTCCGACTTACAGACATTGTTTAAAGCGTTTAAGAAAGATATTTTAAACATAATAAATAATAAATTTGAATCTTTAATGAAATCCATCTCATTCTGCTGTGATAAAGTAAGTGATTTTGAATCAAAATTAAAATTAATCAACGATAAATGCAAAGCTATGGATGTCATAATAAATGAAAACCAAGTTTTAAAATCTGAGATAAAATCATTAAATAAAAAATTCGATAATTTAGAACAGTACTCAAAAATTAACAATATTATCATTAATAATGTTCCTGAGAAACCCGACGAAAATATTGACAATATAATTTGCGACATCGGACAGAAAGTGGGTGTGTCTATTAAAAGCGGTGACATTGATGCGGCTCATAGACTTCCCCGAAATACATCAAATAACCCCAGATCGTCTAACATTGTGGTAAAATTCGTTTCTCGTAGAGTGAAAGATCAGTTCTTGGTAGCGACGAGAAAAATAAGGAACTATCAACTACTTCCTTGAATTTTGACGGCCCTAATAATAAAATTTATATCAATGAACATTTGACTCATGATAATAGCCTCCTATTTAAAAAAGCACGTGATCTCCTAAAGCCAAAAGGATATAAATTTATTTGGACAAATAATTGTAAAATTTATGCGAGAAAGACAGAATCAGCGAGAACTCACTTCATAAAAGACCTTGATACTCTTTCCAAACTTTAATTATTTTGTCTCTTGCCTGTCTCCGCATAAAACTGTAGTTTTTTTGTTTAAAATGGTAGAATCACCTGTCGAAATCAAGGCGGTCAATGAACTCGACAACATGTTTACATTTGGACAAATAAATGTTAGATCTCTTAACTCATGTTACCTAAATGTTACTGATTTTATTCTGGAACACAATTTTGATATTATCGCCCTCACGGAAACATGGATTTGTGACAACTGTCCTTCGCAATTGTTTAATATACACGGCTATGAATTTATAAGCTTACAAAGGCCTACTAATAAGCGAGGTGGAGGTGTGGCATTCTATGTTCGTGAGGGCATCACCTTTACAGTGTTAGACACTACTTTTATGAATACTATAAATAATTTGGAGCATCTATGGATAAAATGCATTGTTAATAAACACAAAATATGTTTCGGAGTTATTTATAATCCGCATGAAAACTATTATAAAGACCTTGAAATCCTGGATCCATTACTCACTGAATTCAATTCACAATATGATTATGTTGTCTGTGCTGGCGACATAAATGTGGACATGCTCTCTGCCAATTATAAATCTAAATATATATTAGATATAATAACTACAAATGGAATGTTTCAATTAATTGATCAGCCCACTAGACCAATCTCAAAAACCCTTCTAGATGTAGTTATTGTATCTGACAGTAAGTTGTGTGTGGATTCAGGGGTGCTGGATACTAGTAATATATCAGACCATGATTGCGTATACTCCACCTTAAACTTTCCTAAAAGTAGTGTCACGTCTAAAACAATTACACATAGGGATTTTAAAAACTTTAATTTGAACTGTTTTTATGAGGATTGTGATCAGGTAGACTGGAATTATGTGTTTAGTTTAAAAAACATAAATGATAAGTTATTATATCTTAATGAAAACATAAGTTCTCTATTTGATAAACATGCTCCAGTAAGAACAATTAATGTTAATAAAAGATATAGCCCATGGATTACTCCAATTATAAGGGTAATGCAGAAAAAAAGGGATCAAGCGTTGTTAAATTATAAAAAGCTTAAAACTGAAGCTAAACATAAATATTATAAAGATTTGCGAAATTTAACGACAGCTGCAATTCGGCGTGAAAAACAAGCGTATCTTTTATATAATATTAATAATAAAATTAACAATTCAAAAGAATGATGGAATAATTTGAGACGTGTTGGAGTTAAGAATGAAACTAAAGTCCCTATACCGGATTGCTTTTTAAAACCGGATGAATATATAAAATATAATGCCGAAAAAATTAAAGCTACTTCAATAAATCCACAAACACTAGACTTTTACAATTGTAATTACCATGACGGTAGAAGCACTAAATATTTTTGTTTTAGTTGTGTGGATAGAGAAAAGATTGAAAGTATCATTCAATCAATTACATCTAATGCAGTTGGCAAGTACGGTATTTCTGCTAAAATGATACAAATTTTGTTGCCTAAAATAACTGATCATATTACGCATATAATTAATACCAGCATTATTGAAGGAATTGTCCCTGATATTTGGAAAACAGCCATTGTAAAGCAGATTCCTAAGCAAGGTACCGTGAAATCATTCGACGACTTACGACCTATTAGCATTTTACCTACCATGTCAAAGATACTAGAAAAAATCTGTTGTGAACAAATTAACAATTACATCAAAGATAGAAATATTTTACCATCAACTCAATCTGGCTTTAGAAAAGGTCATAGTACAAATACTTGTCTGCTGAATATCGTTGATGAAATGTTACATAATTATAATAATTCAAAGGCGACCCTTTTAATTCAAATAGATTTTTCTAAAGCTTTTGATATGGTAGATCATAATTTGCTTTTAGCGAAGTTAAAATATTATAATTTCAGTTGGAGCGCTTTGCAATGGTGCACTAGTTACTTACTAAATAGATCGTTTCAGGTTACAATGTCATCAAATACTTATACACTTCACTCTAAACTTTACCCTTTACCCTTAGGAGTTCCACAAGGATCTATTTTGGGTCCTCTATTTTATTTAATTTATGTTGCCGATTTACCTAGTGTGTTGGAATTTTGCACTGCACATGCATATGCAGATGACACTCAGATTTTAGCAACGGTAAATAAACATAACATAAATGAAAACTCATTTTTGGTGAATGCTGACCTTGAAAACTTCTCCACCTGGGTAAAAAATAATGGGCTTCAAATTAATGCTGGTAAATCCTCCTTACTTGTCTATGGTTCAAATGAGTTTCCGTGCGTTGAACTAAATGGTACAAGACTACAACGTAGCACTGTGGTCAAGAGTTTGGGCATGTTAATAGATGAAAATTTACTTTTCCGCGAACACTTGACTAAAAAATTAGTTGCAGCTAAATTAAAACTAAAAGTACTGTATCAGTACCGTCAATTACTTTCTCCACATGTTAAATTTCGCCTTGTCAATTCATTAATATTTCCCCTACTAGATTATTGTTCATGCGTTTACGTACCTAATCTAACTAAAGGTGACAAATGCAAAATTAATCTTTTGCAAAATAGCTGCTTGAGATTTGTATTTGGTGTACGTAAATTTGACCATATCTCCCTGTACCGTTCTAAGGTTAATTTGAATTTTATTGAAGATAGAGTAAGAATATTTTTTCTCCGTCTCATACACAAAACAATAATTACCCGATGTCCACAATATTTATATGAAAAACTTGAATTAAAAAGACACAAGTACAATTTACGTGAAAATGATATATATGTTGTGCCATCCTTCAACAAAATTAAATATAAAGGATCTTTTTCATATCTAGCTCCTACTCTGTATAATAATATTCCAAACAATTTAAAATCTCTATCATGTAGTTGTTTCAAATGTCATATAAAAAAACATTTTTCGGTATATTAATCTGTGTACTCTCTCATTATCAAAATTGCCTGACTTCTTATTCTTATTATTATTATTATTAATTATTTTTGGTATTATTACTATGTTTACTTTTTTTTACTTGGTTACTAGTATAACTACTTGGTTACTAGTATAACTTGTAATGTACGTTTTTTCTATTTCATATGTATTTCTTTTGTATTTTACATGTATTTTTTGTACTGGTTAGGTGGAAGACCAGTCTTGGCTGAACCTCGCCATTGAGATTACCTCAATAAAGCATATATTATTATTATTATTATTATTATTATTATTATTATTATTATTATTATTATATATATATATATATATATATATATATATATATATATATATATATATACATATATATATATATATATATATATATATAGGCCTATTCGATACAATATTTTTTCTGAATACAAGAATGTAATCATATTATATCCTTACATAACAAAAATAATAAGAAAAAAGCATTTGAAATTTAAATTAATTTTACGTTTATATTTATTTTTCAGTTAGCTATGAACGAAAAACAAAAACTGCTATCTGTCAAATAGAACTATTTAGTGCTTAATTACTATTTTTGCTCTTTATAAAAATATTAACAAATATTTGTTTTGTTTTCATTTAAATTTTTTTTCATGCATAGCCTACTGAAAAATAACTAAATAAAATTTATTTAAATTTCAATTGCATTTTTTATTGAGATACAAATACTCTATCGAATGAGCTTACATATATATATATATATATATATATATATATATACAGGATGTCCCATAACTTCAGATACATATTAGAAGGGCATATAGTTCTTAATGTCCTGATTACGGAACAAAAAGAATTTTTTCAAAATTCAAAAATTAGTTTCTGAGGTTTTTGAAGGAAACAGTTTGGGGACACTGGTTGATTAGGTAGTTTTAATATTAAATATTACGTTGTATTATATCTAATTAATAAGAAATGTTTGCATAATACAATCATTTCATTAGGTTTCTAGTAGCCGGCCACATAAATTGTGTTTCTTATAACAGTTTTGATATTGCTCTTCTGATTATTTTTACAAATATGAATGGTTACAGTAACAGTGAGCTAGTGGATATGTTGCTAATGTATGGCGAAGCAAGGCAAAACTGTAGATTAGCTCAGCGTTATTACGCTGAACGTTTCCCAGGACGACGGCATCCGAATTCTCGCATATTTGTAGGCCTTACTCAACTCTTTCGCGACACTGGTTCTTTGCAACCTAATCGGGGAAGAGACGGCGGGGCTCATCGGAGACCAGTAAATGTTGAAAATGCTGTCTTAGATTTGGTACGCAATGACCCAACAATCAGCATAAAGAGAATATCTCGTCAACTACCAGGTGTACCACGAATGACAATTTGGAGAATTTTAAGAAATAATAATTTACATCCTTATCATTTTCAACGGGTCCATGCGTTAATTGAACCCGATCATTACTCTCGAGTAAGGTTTTGTGAATGGCTTCTACACCATCATGCTCAGCATGGCAATTTTACGTTAAAAGTAATATTTTCCGACGAAGCGATATTTACTCGTGATGGTATACATAATATTCATAACTGTCACTACTGGGCCGAAGAAAATCCACATGCTGCTGTCAGGAGTCATTTTCAGCACAGACTTTCACTAAATGTTTGGGCTGGGATGGTAAACGGATCGTTACTGGGACCATACATACCTCCTAACAGAATGTCTGGGAATGATTATTTACAATTTTTGCTGAATAATTTGACTGAATTATTAGAAGATGTTCCTCTTAATGTACGTCAAAATGCATGGTTTATGCATGACGGTGCGCCGCCACATTTTGCTAGAAATGTCAGACATCATCTTGACAGAGTATTTGAGGACAAGTGGATTGGTCGAGGAGGTCCCGCGTGTTGGCCACCTAGATCCCCGGATTTCAATCCGTTAGATTTTTATTTGTGGAGTAATTTTAAATCCCTCGTCTATGATAATCAAGAGGCACCTGAAACCCTTGAAGAATTACGGCAACGAGTTGAAAATTGTGCTAAAAGAATTAGACAAGAGAATGCAATTCATCGGGCTTGTTCAATTTCTTTAATTCAACGTGCTGCATTATGTTTAGCTGTTAATGGAAATAATTTTGAACAGTTTTTGTAAAAATAAAGTAAATAATTTGATTTTTTTCATTACATACACATCTCCCAAACTTAATTGGTGTGACAAAGCTTTACGTAATTGCATAAATTAATTTCATTGTTAAATTATTTTATGTAATAGTTATAACTAATTTCACTATTTCAAATATTATAGTATCCAGGGGTACAAAAAATGTTCTTCCTAAGTGAACTACCTTTAATTATTATAGGAATTTTGAAAAAATTCTTTTTGTTCCGTAATCAGGACATTAAGAACTATATGCTCTTCTAATATGTACCTGAAGTTATGGGACACTCTGTATATAGTTCTTTACTTTGTATACGTGGTTCTAGATTTTCTTTACTTGGTTCTTCCCTATAAATTCTTCAATTTTTGACTGCTTGTGATTTATATAATTTACATGTCGGGTTAAACCAAGGTTTAGATTCAATACTGCTAACTCTAGTATTATTAATGCGTTTTTAAGGCAGAACTTTTTAGTTTTAAGCAAGTGTTGTTACATAAATTTCGGTTCAAGTAAAAACACCCAATTACTCTGTATTAATCCAAAGATTTATATTTTCTACTATTTCAATATATTGAAAATAATTATTTTTAAATAAAAGCATAATGCCTCCACTGTGCCGACTTTTTGTTTGTCTTTGGCTGCAAAACTATAGGTTATGTTACTGGTGTCATTTCGAAGATACTCCGAAAGTGCTGATAACGGCTTTAGGCACCACGTTTCGCAAAGACAGATAGCCTGGATAAGTTTTTGTATCGAATAATTGTCTGGAGTGCAGAAGTTATTGACTCCTGAAATGTTCCAAAAACAAATGTTAGTACAAGAATTACGAGGTTACTTACTTAGCCTCCGAAGAAATTGAGGTTACATTGTTGAAGTTCTGTGGTGTGTTATCAACCAGTTGTTGTGTGAGAGTGAGGTTCAGCTACGAAAGGAATGTTGATTCTGTTGTATCTTGCATATTGATTCTGGGTTCCATTACCTGTTGGGGTTGATCACATATATTTAGCTATTTGTTGAATGCCATTTGGGGAATCTTCATCGTTTGATTTTCTAAGATTTCTGCCGCGTTTTTGACCACTTTTATTGTCTTTTTATATTATAATTAGTTTATTTCGTACAATTTTGGATTGGATGCCATTGACTTTGTATTTTTCTTCAACTGTATTTTTTTTCTTCTGCCACTAGGTGGGTCAAGTTAGTGATGGGTCAAATCCCGAAATTGAATGAGGAGGAATTTTTTTTCGGAAATTCCCAGGGAAATTTCCAAGAATTTTTTTTTTTGATAATTTCTCAACTAATTTTAAATATTAACTAGGACCACAATATATGTTGACGAAGTAAGAGTAGGAAATCCGGGGATCTAGGGGGCCAACACGCGTGACCTCCTCGACCAATCCACCTGTCCTCAAAATACTCTGTCAAGATGATGTCTGACATTTCTAGCAAAATGTGGCGGCGCACCGTCATGCATAAATCATACATTTTGACGTGCTTTAAGAGGAATATCTTCTAATAATTCAGGCAAATTATTCAGCAAAAATTGTAAATAATCATTCCCAGACATTCTGTTAGGAGGTATGTATGGTCCCAGTAACGATCCGTTTACCATCCCAGCCCAAACATTTAGTGAAAGTCTGTGCTGAAAATGACTCCTGACAGCAGCATGTGGATTTTCTTCGGCCCAGTAGTGACAGTTATGAATATTATGTATACCATCACGAGTAAATATCGCTTCGTCGGAAAATATTACTTTTAACGTAAAATTACCATGCTGAGCATGATGGTGTAGAAGCCATTCACAAAACCTTACTCGAGAGTAATGATCGGGTTCAATTAACGCATGGACCCGTTGAAAATGATAAGGATGTAAATTATTATTTCTTAAAATTCTCCAATTTGTAATTCGTGGTACACCTGGTAGTTGACGAGATATTCTCGTTATGCTGATTGTTGGGTCATTGCGTACCAAATCTAAGACAGCATTTTCAACATTTACTGGTTTCCGATGAGCCCCACCATCTCTTCTCCGATTAGGTTGCAAAGAACCAGTATCGCGAAGGCGTTGAGTAATTTAATATTAAAACTACCTATTCAACCAGTGTCCCAAACTGTTTCCTTCAAAAACTAGTTTTTGAATTTGAAGTCACGTATATATATATATATATATATATATATATATATATATATATATATATATATATATATATATATTTATTGCCATTTGTTAAGGAGTCACTTCCGTGAAGGCGTCCTGACTTCCATATTAATTAATGGATATATTATATTAAAAATTACATATATAGGCTTAGGGGAACTTCTATATTAAGGTTTTCAAAAGAGGGGCAACAAAATATTATTTTAAAAATTAATATACAATTGTACATACTTAAAATACAAAGACACTTCCGTCACTGTAATTGTGTACAAGATCTTGAAGCGTATGACTGACTTCCGCAACGTAGCTAAATTTCATGTCACTCTGTGTTAACGAAGCGCTATAAAGGCGAATTTTGAGCTAATATCTGTTAAAACACGTTAAAGGTAATGTGTACGAAACATAAAAGAACAAAACGAAATTCAAAGTTTCACTAGTTTATTTATTCAACCCGCCGACTTCACGATTTTACAAAGACTGCCCAAATATTTTGTTATTTACTTTTTTTACCATACAAACAATTTACAATTATTTAACAACTTCCGTATTATGTGACCTCAAACTAATTGCTTTCTTAATTTCAAGATAATTTAATAACATTATATAACACGTTAACACACACATCCAATGATTATATGAATCCGTCTTCAACATATCTTTGTTTAAAAAATCATAATTTTGTTGGTTTAGCTGTAAGTCTGCGGAACCGCTCCAAACCATACAAGTTCATTTCTGAGTTTTTTTAAAAAATATATATATGATTTGTGTGCTATTTAAGTGCCCTATTATTGAATTTGATCTATTAATTTTTTTTAAATATTATTTATTTATGTAATCCGTTATGAAAAAAGTGATATTGTTTGATGAACACAATATTTGCCAAAACGAGCGAAGCGTGTTTTGCAAATTATGTGAATCAACAATATCACGTTTTCGTCATGTGTTATGTACAAAACTTTAACTAATTCCGCTAAAATAACTTAAAAAATGCACAAAATTCTAGGTTTTTCTATGACAGCTCAATATACATATTTGAAAATCAATTTACCAAAGTGCTGCCGTGAAAATAAATGAATTTAATTATTTTATGCAACGTAAAGAATTTTTTTTACATAACTCAGTTACGTAAGTCGACAATTATGTCTTGAGTTCTTTGTACTATTTTTTGTATTTTGCGCTTTTCATGCCTTTTTTAATAAAAAAAAATAGTAATGTCAAAATTTAGAGAATTTTATCAGTTCGTGGTATTGATGTGACTTTGAAAATTCATATATCAACGCTAACGTCATTTTTGTAAAACCATACAATATTTTCTATTTCATTTTAACTTCACTACTCTATTTCTACTCTTCTTCTTATTCTTAGTTTTATATTCAAAATTACGTAAAACAAAATTCTTAACAAACGTTTGTCTTCGTTCATTAGTAAGATTTGACATTTGGTATTATTTGACATTCTTATCTACCACCCTTATAAAAATAAATTACAGCACTCAAAGCTGCTTTCCATGTAGCATAGCTCTTGGGGTAGGTAGCACCGAAATGAACTAATCCGCCACTACTCTATACGTATTTTAAAGGAACAGTTTTTCAACATTTCAACATTTTGATGGTCAACAGTCAAAATATCAGAAATGGACATACAAAAATTATAGTAATTTAATATAAAATACTATTATTGTTTCCAATGTAAAATATTTTTAGTCCTTAATTAACAAAAGTTCATCTGAATTTTCTAATGAAGACGAAACAAGTACTTCGTTGTCAGATGAATCAGAAGATGATGTAGTACTCAGTAGCAATAAGTAAAAGAGACTGGGAACCTGGTTCTGATTCCCACGTTTCTTTTTCGTTCTTGTTTTCCGAATTTGTTATTGCGAACAGGGACTGGGAAAAATTTGTCTAACATAATTTATCCCATATAACTTACAAGTTAACAAAAATTTATAGAATAATAAAAGTATTTATCTGTTTCCTTTCTTTGAGAATCTTCGGCACTAATAATTATTTTATAAATTGTTTGACGCTACGCCAAATAAATTAATTTATGACAAAGACATTCTTTATGTCAAATAGATAAATAAAACAAAATAAACACAAAACGGAATAGTCTACTCCAAAAAAATCGGGGTGCTTGAAGGGGGAAGGGACGGAGAACTCGAGTAGATCCCGATCATTTAGCTCTCGCTAAATGGAACGCGCAAAACAGTCATAGGGGTAATAAGTGCTACTCAGTGCTACTCCATATGCTAAATGGAAAGCAGGTCACATAAGCTATTAACGAACTATTTTGAGTGCTGTAACAGCTTTGTTACAGACGCAAAATACAAAACGAATTTTACAAAACTCATTTCGTATCAATTATGTAAAAAGTGACATTTCATAACGGTAAAAGTAAAATTCAACTTTTTAAAACGGCATTAGATTAAAAAATTACTAGTTTGTTTGCAAGTCAGCACACTGAGAAAAAGGATCGTTTCATATACATCAATTTCATTTCATATAAACTAATATGTCTTCTGAATTCAGCGGATTAAATGTTTCTTGTACAGAAATATATTATTTTTTTGAGTGAATTTGTTTGACGGAAATAAATGTCGGTTAAATAGTTTGCATTAATATTTCAAACAAATATATTTATTGTCAATAAATATTGATTATTTTAAATAGAGCAACACGGTTCCATAAAATTCTTAATATTTGTCACAAATAAATATTTTATATCTACAAATATTTATCCGCTTATTTGAAAACTATTATTTTGTTCTTTAAAATATAGAAAAGGTAAAAGAAAAAGCATTTTTTTTATTTGGATAAATAAATATTTATTCGATATAAATACAATATATACGTATTTCTTAGCTTATAACATGTATAGCTTCTAGTGTTAAAAATATAAATATAAAAAATAGACAGGATTTCTATAAATATAAAAAAGGACTTACATATACGAGCACATATATTTATAGACACGTAATCAATTTTCATATTGGATATGATAAATGAAAAGTTTCTTCATAGCTAAATGGAATCTGAATAATTGAAGAAGATAGAATAGGGGAAGGAAATAAAAACAGTGATGAATTTGAAGAAGATGGGGTTGAACATGATGGAATCTAGGTAGTTGCCGTTGAGGATTTTTTCTATTGAAGTATTAGCAATATGCAAAATTTAATTCCGGCACTTAACAGTTATTTTACTTTACTATCTGTCATTTCACAATCACTTACATATTATAGGTATTCAATGTACATATATATCGTATTACCGCTTACCACAAGTAACATAACAGATGTACTTCAGGTAAATGAAACACTCAACGACTGTTTCTTCAACGGATTTGTTCGTTCTTGTCCGCTAAAGATTTCTTTCTGACAAATAAATTTTGAAAGAAAAATATTTTTAAGTTAGCCAAATGAAGTTTTAGTACCAACTAATATTTATTTCAACGAAACAAATCTTATTATATTTATTATAAAAAGCAACATATACATTTTCAGAAAATATAATCATATTTATAATCAAACAAATGTTTATTTAAATACCGTAAAGATATTGTTTTATTTCTTAATAGCATATATTTGTTAAGTGAAAATAAATATGCTTCAAATAAAGTTTACGCTTATTGTAAATATCGCAATTTATTTGCAGCGCGGAAGAGGTATTTATAGTGAATAAAGCAGTTTTATAACAAATAAATCATACCCAAAACAACATTTTTTGTTCCTATTAATATTCCTTTTTCTCAGTGCAGATCCGCTCCAAACAACTCAAGTTCAACTCTAAGTAGCCTGGGATAATGTTCGACTTACGGACTTATTAAGTGGTGTTAACTATACCCAACAAAATTATTTGTATATATCAACGACAGATGACATAGTCATCCCAAATTTTAGAAATTCAAAATGTTTTATTTACTAGTCATTAATTAAACTATTTACTTTACAAAAAAAATCGTGTCCGAAGATGACGCAGAATTTGTGCAATACAGAACATATCAGATAACAAAATATCAAAGACGAAAGACGTTCGATGTAATGTATACAATTGTCGGGTTCACATAAAATAATTAAATGTTATAAAATTTCAAAAAAAAGAACGGAAATTCATTTTTAGCTACGAGTAGTAGTTGAAATTATGGTACTCTAAAGCTTGATGATTAAAATTTAGTAAATCTGTAAAGATTTGTGAAATTGCTAATTTATGTAAAAAAAATTACTTCTCATATAGGTACCTATTAGTGACGGAGAAGGTGGGAAAACAAACCAGTCAATTAGAGAACACCCTGGCTAAGAATTAATACTTAACTCTACAGATATTTCACGATATTGGTTTTACTTATCGAGATATTATTGTGCATTAGTTAATATCCGCACTTTTGCAACTTATGTCCGGTTTTATAACAGTTTGTTCAAAAAATAATAACTTAATAAAGTTTTCATTCAATCAAATTAAGTTGTACTGTATAAAATATTAAAATGTACCTTTTTGAAAGCGGGCATTAGTTGTCAAACCTAAGTAACATAAAAATTTTCACCAATAGGAAATGATAACATGACAAAAAAATTGTCACCTGACATATTATTGATTATTACTCGAGAATTTCAAATAGTTGTTAAAAATTAATTAATCATCTTAACAGTATTATCACGATTGAAATTTAGCAACTTACTAAAAATGATCACAAATGAAAATTTTTGATATAGGTATGAGAAGAAATTTAATTGTTATCGATACTTATTAGCTAAAAATTTGAAATATGTGTTAAAAATAATCATAAATTCACAGAAATACCCCGTATGTGCTACAGATAACAGTGGTAATTTTTTTTTGAATTTTTCACTTATTATTAATATATGATATTTTTTATTTGTATATTGTTAAGAAAAATTTATTATATAAATAGTGTTTCCAGTCCCACTCATCTTTGGAAAAAAACATGACTACAATTACATACTACAATACACTGTTGCCAAGTTTCGGAAGTGACTAAGTACTTCCAAATGCTATATACACGTCGGAAGTAACATCGCATTGCGCATACCTGACACTAATAGCGATTACAACGCCAGCGGTAAACGCATGAACTAAAGTGACAAATTTAAGAGTACTGGGGGTATATTTGACTTCCAACACAATTTTCGTATTTACACTTGTTTTGCCTTGTAGTGGTAGAAAAAAATAAAATTACATAGGAAACGTTGCCACTTCCATTTTCGGAAGTCACAACGTTATATATGAAGTCACAACGGTCAGCAAGTTTCCGTATATGAAGTGACAACGTACCGTATGCACACACACACACACACACACACACACACACATATATATATATATATATATATATATATATATATACATATATATATATATATATATATATATATATATATATATATATATATATATGTATATATATATATATATATATATATATATATATATATATATATATATATATTACCTATTTTAATTACATAATATAGTAAAAATAATATGAATTAACATTCAAATTTCGTCATGACTTCTCGGTTTTTTATACTTTTGTCTTCTCGTGTTTTTAAACTTTTACTATATATAATCGAATTATTATTGCACTCCTGATGAATTTGAACTTGTTCTTCATTTGCCAGGAACATTTTATAAATTTGAATATGAAGTATTCTGACTTGATTAAAAAACGTTTAAACTGCGAAATTGAAAATTCGTAAATGCAATAAATATCAAAAGTTAAAACAGAAAAATCCCGATTATCTTAATACATTATATTATCATTTTTTAAACTTACTCTATGTAATTTTTACAATTTCTATCAAGAATTTTTTAAATTCGAATTACCACTACTATTTTTATTAAACTTGTATATTTAAAGCAATATAAGCACTTCTATAAAGTTTTAATTGTTATCCGTTACTCTTTTTATTATTTTATGATATAGTACATGTCAAGGTCATTTTGTTCTTAATACTTATAAAAATATATGTAGTATAAATTACCAAGTAACTTTCAATGCTAATAATTGTAAATATGCGCGGATAATAAACAATTTAATAAAATACTGTAAAATGGGGAGTGGTCGAGCACAGTGATATTGACCGAAAAGTTGGAAAATATTTTAGGACTTTATACTTATTCTTGTTGTGTATAGTTGGTACTGGTGATACATTTTGGAAAATGTTTACGCAACCATCAAAAGTATATCACAATTCTTACATACAATGATCGTTATAAAATATTTATACACCAAATATAAATCAAAGTAATGTATATCATTACAGCACATGACAAAATTTTTAACTTACATCTGCATACTAACACTAAAAAAATTCTTTTCAACTTTCATATTGTCACGTTTATCATACTCTCATCCCCACTACGTCGCCAGTGGGCGTGACTTACTCCATGTAAGGGTTGAATAAAAACAACTATGGCGCTGATAAAGAGATGGGATAATGAATAACAAGTGTTATAGTAGAAGCAGTTCTTATAATGTTTCGTATTGCAATTACATTGTTTTAACATATTAGTAACATGGTAAAATAGTCGACTTACATATTCACCGTCAACAGGTCTATCTCGCTATGGTGGTGTAGTTCTGGCTGGTCAGCGAAGCAAGGACAATTGTTCTGGCATACAGTTGCGAAACACTGATTGCCTCTGCTTCGCCAACCCGACCTTTTTATACTTAATCCGTATCTTGCGGTGCTGATATGACATTCCGTAACCCACGAAAATCTAACGAGCCACAAGTTTGGTTTTTATGATTAATTTTGATTGTTTCACTAATTAACACACTTTCCACGAACTAGACCGGATTGCGAATCCGGATTGCAAATTAGGTTACGATAGTATATTAGGTCACCCTAATTGTGCGTAATCTGATGGCTTGTTAGTTGAGTGTGTGCTACTAAGTTTCGCAGAATAGGACGGATAGCCGGTGACTATACTACACCAAGCCGACCGTCGTACTCTACGATGCCCAATAGCGCAATTATTCCAGTGACATGAACATTTACACATAAAATGACCAAGTCGATGTGGTGAGTCGTTCCGGTCAGTGAACTCATTAATAGCTTTGGTAACAGGGTAACACATTTAATAGGAGTAATTTGGAAAGAACTAAATGTGATAATATTTTTGATTGCGACAATATGAAAAGCTTAATAAATAAAATGTTATTTTACATTAATAATACTATTTGGATAAACCCTTCAATTAAGATAAAACTTTGATATCATATAATATGCAATAAAATAATTTACATTTTTGATTTGAGAAATTTGTATAATTACACGTTTTTTGAGATAATTTGGGGTCAAGTTGACTTAATGAGAAAGGTTAATATAACATATTTAAACATGCAATATTTTGCTCTACAACTACCAAACGAATTAATACGATTAAACTCATAATTGTGCAGCAGAAGCACGTTATGCCTCGGGTGTATGAACATAAAGAAAGCACTGCAAGTCAAAGAGTATTATGAAGAAACGCTAGAAACATGTTTAACACTCGAGAGGGCGCGCTGGTGCAAATGTGTTACCAATATTAATCAGGAGGATGTTGGGGGTTCATAGAGTCGATTTAGTACGCTTTGCGTTTCAGTTCAGTATCTTACTAGCTATTGCCGAGTGTGTATTATGTGTAATGAGCCGGTTTCACATTTTTTAAGTATTTTAAATGAAAATTTATGCAATATTTTTATAATAATATGATAAATAATAATTTATTATGAATAATAATTTATTATTATTGTCCTAAATAATTAAATAAAAAGATTGGCGCCAGAAAGTCATGAAAAACAATCCCCCACTCCTGTGTTGTCGGAGCACATACAATACGTCATTTATATCCAATAGGAAAACAGTTTACGTTATTTATATGAATAAAAGTAGGCGATACTTTCTCACATGTTAAACTGTATGTGCTCTGACGTCACATTCTGTTTCAGTTCACGTAACTTTTTAAATATATGTCACAGATATTATTTTGCGTAAGATTATTTTTATTAAATTTATTATGTTTGTCTCTAATTAGCTATTTAGGTACGTAACCGATGCTGTTGGATAAGAGCTACATTTTATGATACTGGTATTCACGTATTTTATTTCAGTTTATTTCTAGATTTCAGTGTGAGAACATCGATATTATAGTGATTCAGGTGAGAGAGTTAATCTAGCATGTGTATGATTGTGAGTGTGCGTGTGAGCAGTACTGGGTACTGTAGTGGCCGCATCGTGTGAACCCGAGGGTCGCCAGCGTAGCAGCAGGGAAGGCTGTAGTGACCCACATCTGGTGTCGCCAACGGCAGCAGCAGTTAGGGCTGTAGTGATCTGATCCAGTTGGTTAGGAGGAATGTCTCCGGATCACCACCGAAGCGGCAGAGGGTCCGTAGTAACTAGCGGTACTGCCCGTAGTTGCCAACATGTGTGTACGTTGTGTGAATGCCTGAACCTTTTGTAAATGATTTCCTCCTCACTGAGTATTTCTCATGTGTTAATTCTTTTACAGAAATAATCACGGCGTGAAGGAGGATTCCGCGTGACCGGGTTCGGCCAGGCGACGGTCATCTAGATTTGTTATTATTTTTGTATTAATACTGTATATACCGGTTTGGGTGATAAATGTGTTTTAATATTCTAATTTTCAGCGCTAACATTTAATCATCATTTATAACATTTCAGAAGTGGGATCAGAACATTTTTAACTTTCAGTTTTTGGGATCACACCAACAAAGCTTTTGGAACAGTGCGGATATTGATGACGTTTATGTTTAGCTGGATTACGAACCTGGAACAACATTAAAACATGGCGTTACCTAACAACAGTCCTCAATTTCAGTATGTACGTTCACTGTACGCGCTATACATAAATGGAGGCGAATTCAGTGCAAGTAGGAACCAGCGACCACAACAACGTCAACATCAGCATGTTCAACGTCAACAAGAGCCACAACCACAACTGCCAGAAAGGAACATCTTAACAACTTTTGCGGAGGTAAGCGGTAATTGTCTAAGCGTACGTCGATATGGGGTCCACTTACATAACCATGAAGGAAACGAGCACGTATTCCCGCGAACAATGCAGTAGCAGACAAAGATATGGAATGTGTTCTACCAGTCTTTAACTGATCATATGCGGAATTAACAATTCAGAAGGATAAAATTATAACAAGCTGACTGGATACTCGCCGCACAAATGACAAGTTGAAAATTATCAAGAACATTTTAAGTAAACCACCGGAAACTAACTACGAAAGGAATATTTATAAAATTTACTGTTTACGAGACGAACGGGTTTACCGAATTACCGCGTCCTGAATCTAGTGGATTGTACCTAGAGGACAGCGGCTGCAGATAGTACGTTCCTGTCTTGATGAGTTTGGACATTTTGGAATTTACTGGTTTCCTGGAATGAGAAAATTCGCGAAGTACACTGACTCGTGTAAGGATGTCTTTACCATAAACAACAGATAAGAAAGCAGCCAGAACTATTGAATCCAATTGAGAAACTACCGATTCCATTTCACAAAATCCATATGAAGGACCATTCTACATAAAGAAAGTTCTACTGAACGATAGATTTTCAGTAGAAGATTTGCCTGGTACAAATCGAAGTAGAAGAGGAGAATATAGTAACGTAGTGGCGATTGACAGTATGAAACCATATTTAAGTACACGTGAACTGTCGGAAGACAACAGCGCTACGGATGTTGCTGCTGATGCTGCAGGAATTTGGGATTGATTCCTCGAGGACGAGGAACTTTCAGGATGGCCGAACTGTCACAAATATTATTTTGCGTAAGATTATTTTTATGAAATTTATTATGTTTGTCTCTAATTATCTATTTAGGTACGTAACCGATGCTGTTGGATAAGAGCTACATTTTATGATACTGGTATTCACGTATTTTATTTCAGTTTATTTCTAGATTTCAGTGTGAGAACATCGATATTATAGTGATTCAGGTGAGAGAGTTAATCTAGCATGTGTATGATTGTGAGTGTGCGTGTGAGCAGTACTGGGTACTGTAGTGGCCGCATCGTGTGGACCCGAGGGTCGCCAGCGTAGCAGCAGGGAAGGCTGTAGTGACCCACATCTGGTGTCGCCAACGGCAGCAGCAGTTAGGGCTGTAGTGATCTGATCCAGTTGGTTAGGAGGAATGTCTCCGGATCACCACCGAAGCGGCAGTGGTTCCGTAGTGGCCGCTCGTGTGAACCCGAGGGTCGCCAGCGTAGCAGCAGGGAAGGCTGTAGTGGCCCGCATTTGTGGTCGCCAGCGTAGCAGCAGTTAGGGCTGTAGTGATCTGATCCAGTTGGTTAAGAGGAATGTCTCCGGATCACCACCGAAGCGGCAGAGGGTCCGTAGTAACTAGCGGTACTGCCCGTAGTTGCCAACATGTGTGTACGTTGTGTGAATGCCTGAACCTTTTGTAAATGATTGCCTCCTCACTGAGTATTTCTCATGTGTTAATTCTTTTACAGAAATAATCACGGCGTGAAGGAGGATTCCGCGTGACCGGGTTCGGCCAGGCGACGGTCATCTAGATTTGTTATTATTTTTGTATTAATACTGTATATACCGGTTTGGGTGATAAATGTGTTTTAATATTCTAATTTTCAGCGCTAACATTTAATCATCATTTATAACATATATTACAAAAATTTCAATAATTAATTGTTAAATATCCAATGGATAATTCGAGATATTTTCAAATTTGAGGCTCTTTAAAGAACAATATTTTTGAAAATATAATACTTAGAAGTCATATAAAAATTCTTGTAACAGCCCTATAGTTTCGACCCCTTAACAATCGACCATAACTCGAATATAGTTGTATCAAATTTGCTACAGCGCGCCTGATTAATTATATTACTTTAAAATAAAAGGAAAGTGTTTATCTTACTTTAATTTAGTTATATAACAGGGTTAGTGTAATAAATTTGTTTTCATAGCTTGCTATGTTTTATTTATTAATACATATTTTGAAAGTAAATGGTCGCTATTTTGAAATGGTTAAAGTAAAACTGTGATATTTAGATATGACTGTGGAGCTAATTTTATGTACATTCCGACAAAATATATAAAAATACAGCTCCCGTATGTTTCAATTAATTTCGTATATATTTCTATTGAAACCGGATGTGATGTTTTTTTTTGTGTAGTTAAGTTTGCTTATTAACATTTTCTTGTATCTCTCAAAATAAACGAAATATTCTTGGTGCCGAACTTACGGCAAAACCTTGTATGAACAATGTGTAATAAATGTTTAATAACAATATAAAGGACGTCACATTAAAAACAACGCGTTTTAAAATAAATTTGTCAGGTTGTGATTGGGTAATTTTTTTTTTAGAAAAACAAACGAGGTTTTATTAGCTCGTAAGTCGTAGGGGTGAACTTTATTTCGATGTTATTATGTTAAATTCTAATTTGAAGTAAAATTATATAGTTCCGTTTTCATTCAAAACTACAATTTTATGTTTACTTGTGTTGGAAAATTTAAATTTATATGTATGTAGGATTAAAGAATTAAGAAATAAATTCTTGCTGTTTTAAAATGTTCGCCCCAAACATTTCTAATCACTCGTTTTCAATGCAAATAATAGCAGTTGTGAAAATCACCCCGTTCGGGGTAAAAAGGACTAAAAACACATTTTTCTTAAATATTTGCTGTTTTAAAATGTTCGCCCCAAACATTTCTAATCACTCGTTTTCAATGCAAATAATAGCAGTTGTGAAAATCACCTCGTTCGGGGTAAAAGGACTAAAAACACATTTTTCTTAAATATTAAATAAATGTTGCAGTGTAGTGACAATTTGAAACAGAAAATTTAAAGTTACTGGTATTTCTTGACTCTTGGTATGTTGTTAGGGGAAAAAATATTGGAGAAGCAGTTTTGGTAAAATGATTTTATTAAATTATAGATACCCGACCTTTTGCAAGGCAACAAGGTACTATTGTACCTATTGACTGGACTATTTTGTAACTGTAATACTGATAATATATAATGAACTAGGTAACCAGCTATCACCCGTCACTTTTAAAAATATTATTAATACTAACATCTGATTTTAGGTACGTTAAAATATAAATTTGACCAAAAATCTCATTAACTATTAGCATTATTCTTTTAATTATCTTATATATAGTTAGGTTTAATTTAATTTACGTTAAAATTATTATTGCACTTACACATTATCGTTTAATGCATTTACTGAAGGTAATCAAATGTAGCGTTGAAAGCTTTTGGCATCTATATGTGTACGCGAACAGTTATCACATAGTTTGCTACAAATGATAAAACAATAACTAACTTTATCTTACAGGTGATAACTAAAAGTTCACTGCTCTGTTTGTTAGCTAATACAACAAAGTTTCATATCAAACTATTATTTCCACCAAAGTTTTGAAAACTCGAGTCTTATAATTTTCCACGTAACATAGATTTTAAGTTTTTATACTTGTCTCTAAAAATATGGTTTCGTTGACCGCACCAAGAATCAAATTTAATGGATATATTCTTTGCCAAGAAATAAAATTATTATATACGAGTGGAAGTATCCAATCTGTTTAAATTGCAGAAACGTGTAGTAGATTTTCTGTAACTGCATGTTGTATTTTCTTATTTATAATTTTTTTCCTTTAAATTACAGAGAGTATAGCAAAATAATACTAAACACATTATTAGAAAATTGAATAAAATGAATCAAACATATGTTTATTGTACAACAGCAAAAATTTTTTTTTGGTTCATTTTATTATTTTCGCCTAATTACCAACAAATTAAAATATATCCCGGTAATATGATAATATAGTATTTCAAAAGTGCATTCGATATTAAAAAAATAATAACAAGTAATATAACAAATGGGGAGCTTATTGTCGATATTTTCAAAATGTCACGAATATTAATCCTAACCACGAAAATGCAACGACTGCGAAGCAGGGGATGCATTTTCCAAAGATAGGGATTCACATGGGTAGCATTTTCTAAATATTACTTATTTTTAAGCGAATTACTAGTTATATTTACGAAGAAAATACAATGGTTACACAAAAAAATATTTTTCTTGTAACATTTTGCAATTTTTTATTCCATATAGTTATGATTACAGATTCTTTGTATTTTTATCCTTTCGTCCTTATCATATTGAATGCGTAATCTTTCTAGTGGCGGGGCTAGGAAGTGGTGACAGGGTGGTCACGCGCCCACCCTAAAAAGTCTTGTATTGTAATAGTAGAACTGCAAGTGGTATTCAATTGACCTTTTCAATTTAAAGAGTTAGAAATTATGCGCCATTTTACTTGCTATGTGTATGCCAATTTTTTTTCTCCCCAAATTTAAACGTAAAATGAGTGGAATGTCTGTCATCTTTAAAAAACTTCTCAAAAGAAATTAGAAAATCTTTTATAGAAGCTAGATTTTCAAACGGTGTAAATTTTCACAAAGGAATAAATATTTAGTGTTTGCAATATTCTTGACGTTTGATTTGCCAGCCAGCTGGCATTTTTATCGCCATTTTACTTACTATGTACAGCGATAGAAAGAGATAACTGTTAAATTGAAAAGGTCTATTTTCACAGTTTATCCAGGTAAATGAACAATCCGTTAAATATATTCACTTTTATAAAATGTTCTATGATCTGGCAATTTATTTTTGTACATGAAAAGGGGGAAACATGAAGTTTCATCTCCCTTGAAAAAATTTAACTTTTAAAAATTATAATGCATTTGACCTTGAATAAAAAAGTCACATGCCTAAGGAACAAAATATTATCCAGAAAATATAATATTTCCCCTTATTGGTTCATTTTCCAGCGTTGAGATTGGTTGATTTTCTTAAGAATTATTTCTTATCAATAGTTATATAACAAGAGGTTCGAAAATAATCTAAATATACATTTGAGAGGACGAGATGTGTTTTTAGGTAACACATCGAGTCCGTGAACTGTATATTCAGATGATTTTCGTTGCTCGAGTTGTATATGTTAAAAGTAGACAACGATTGAACCAATTATATTTTTATGAAATGTCAAAAGTATTACTTGATGATATGGTTTGTTTGTTTGCGACCGATACACCACTAGTTGTGTTTCGCAAAACACAACTTAGCAACGCAAATATCCGCTGTTATACAGCGTAACTAAGAAAAATTGAGCTATCTGATTGGTCTATTTTCCGATGAGTTATATACTTATTTATTTATTTATTTATTTTAGAATTCACTCAACAGGAAATTAATCCCAATTACAGAGGAATTATAACAAAGAATAAACATAATTGATATCGAACGAGAGACAAAAAATAATACATCAATACATATACACAAATATGAATATCTAAATTCTAGTTTCGTAAGAAATATTGAATTAGAGTTTTCTTGAATTTAGAAAGTGGATCACAAAATATATCTATATTATTTAATTTTTCTAGAATATCGTTAAGGTTTATACATAGCTGTCTAACAGGAGATTGTAGTTCATAATTTGTCCTAGGTGTAGTATAACAAAATACGGATTTGTTTCTGGAACGGGTTAGTCGAAAGTTTAAGCAGGCCAGTACAGTGTTATCGTCGATTATATGGTTTATAACTTTATACAAAAAAATACATGAAGACATAGTCCTTCTATATTCTAAAGAAATTATCTTAAGTTCATGTAACGCATTGTCATAATTAAAATTGTAGGGCGGATAAAATCCATAATACTTAAAAAAACAATAACGAATAACTTTTTTTTGAATGGATTCTAGGGCAACAATGTATTTTTTGTAAATGGGGTTCCAAATCAGTGAACAGTATTCTAACTTAGATCGCACATATGCATAATATAATGATATTATAGCAGTGATGCACTGAAATGGTCGTGTGTTTCTAATAACAAATCCAAGTATACGATGTGAAGAACTAATTAACTGATTAATATGAGAATGAAATGAACATTTGTTATCAAAAATGACACCCAAGTCAGTTATTTGCGATACTCTTTGTAACGTTACATTATCCATATTACAGTCATACTGAATTGGACGTTGTTTAACACTGTACGTCATGATTTTACATTTATTATAATTAAATAATAGTTTGGAGTTAAAAGACCAATTTAGAATGCTGTTAATGTCCGATTGAAGATTTAAGCAATCATCATATTTATCAACAATTTTGTATAGTTTTATATCATCAGCATATAATAGTATGTGGGAATTGGGGACTACTTCGGTAACATCATTTATGAATAGCAAGAACAGCAGTGGCCCTAAATTTGACCCCTGTGGTACCCCAGATGTGGCTAAGAATGCATCTGACTTATAATTAATATAATGAACTGACAATTGACGATTATGAAGATAGGAAGCTATAAACTGAACAATATCATTTGAGAAATTAAAATTAGTCCTTAATTTGTGTAATAAAACATTATGATTTATTTTATCGAACGCCTTTGCAAAATCCGTATATATGACATCGATCTGATTGTGATCTCGAAGAGAATTTAAAGTAAAATCTGTAAAGTTCATTAAGTTTGTGGTAGTGGATCGGCCACTAATAAAACCGTGTTGATGATCCGAAATGTACTTGTTTACATCCGCGTACATGTACTTATAAATAATTTTTTCAAATACTTTTGCAATGTTCGACAAAATAGCAATTGGTCGGTAATTCGAGATATCTGAAACATCACCTGCTTTAAAAACTGGACAAATTCTAATAACTTTCAGTCTGGAGGGAAATGTATTCTGCGACAGTGCCAAGTTAAATAAAATAAAAAATGGTTCAACTAGTATATCTGAACATGCTTTCAAAATATATGCTGGTATGTTATCAGGGCGAACAGAACGTGAGGATTTTAGTTCCTGTATGGCATTAAGTGTGTCTCTTTTAGATATGCTAGTTAAAGAAAATGATTCGCGTAAATTAAATTCATCATCCTCTAATAAATCAGTATTGTTGTCTATCTCATATACACTTGAAAAAAAATTCGAAAAAGCATTTACAATCTTAGGAGTTGTATCAAAAGATTCATCGTTTAAATGCATCAATCAAGGAATACGTGACTTACGTTGTTTTGTTTTTATAAATTTCCAAAAATCTTTAGGATTTACGCACACATTCGACTGGATATCAGCCAAATATTTCCTATGAGATAGTGAAACAGATTTTTACCTTCCGTCACCTTTAGGTAAGGAAGGTATTGTCTTTGGTCAAAAAATTCGGTGGTGAGTTTTTGATGAATAAGCACGTTTTAGGGTCCCTAGAATACGATTTTACTATTTTTACGATGATGTCTGTATGTGTGTGTGTGTATGTATGTGTGTGTGTGTGTGTGTGTCTGTGTGTGACAAAATTTTCTAATGCGATAACTCTAATACTACAATTCCAAAAATTATAATTCTTTCGTATTCCTCTTCGTTACAGCCATGTGAAGAGCTGATTAGATTTTGGTTATAATTGGTCAACCGGAAGTACCCTCATTTGAAGATTTTAACAGTTTTTCTTGAAAAAACGATGTTAAGTATCATTTTTTCACATTTAATGTTATTATAAATATTAAAGAATATTTTATTCTCTATACAATTTGAATGCATTTTATGCTTCATATTAAATGGACATAGAGTTAAAAAAATTATAAAGACATTAAATATCATGTATATTAGTCAGCTTTGCTATAACTCTGGAAACAGCTGCTACATTAAGAAAATAGAAAATTCTGATTGAAAGGTGTCAGTGTCAAGTGTAGTTGACAGTATGTTTATGTTATAATTTTACTGGAAATATAGGATCTTTTGTTAGAAAGTTTCTGTTTGGTATAAAATACATACAACTGCCTTAAGGTAATGTACAAGAAATATAATCTTTTTCAAGGAACTTTCTGTATGACATTTTTACAAAATACATAGAACTGACGGAAGGTAATGTGCTGGCCACATCAGATTTTTTAATATCAGCTCGGATTTGTTTAAATTTATTGTAATAAAAAATTTGATTTGTTTTCTTGTACATTTTATGAAAATAGTCTTTGGTTTTAATGTCAGATATTATCTCTTTCGTGAACCATGGTGGATATGAGGATTTATTATTCTTAGTAAAGGGGACACAATCAAATAATATTTTATTAAAAATTTCATAGAATTTTTCGAAAGCATCATCAACTTTTCTCTTGTTTAGAATATCCCAATCAATTTTTGATAATTCTTGATATAGTTTAGTGAAATCCGCTCTACGAAAATTAAATGTCCGATTTTCACTAAATGTGCAGTTTTTCTGATGGGATGAGCACATAGAGTCAAGAGGGAAAGTTACTGTTAATGCTGGGTGGTACTTATCTTCAGGAACAAAGGTATCATCAGAACGTGATACAGTTATAGTACTAATATTTGACACAATTACATCAAGTATTCGATTATCGCAATTTAAAACTCGATTTAATTGATCTGCATTAAGGAAACTGCAAAAGTGCTCGAATCTAGAAATGATATTGTTGAAATAGCCGTTTTCATGAAAATTATATAGGTCAGGTATATTTAGGTCTCCTAATATGATGTAATTACTGTTTTGCAAAAACAAACATGACTCAAGACATTCGTACAACAGATCATACTGCAGTAACGAGACAGGTGGCGGGCAATATGTAACTACTATATAAAAACAAAAATGAAATATTTGAATACGTACACAGATAATATCTGATAAGCATTGATTGTCAATTTTTAGATCAATTAAAGAAGAATTATATTTGCGATGAACAGCACACAAAACACCTCCGCCACTGGTTTTGTTAGTTATAGAATAGTTTCGATCTTTTCTAAATATTGTAAAATTATCACTGATAATTTCGGAATTATATACTGATTCAGTAAGCCAGGTTTCCGAACAAACAATTATGTCAAAATCAGACAGTAAAGCATTGGAACAAAATTGATCTAATTTGGTATTTAAACCCCTAGTGTTTTGATAATATATATTCATTTTAAATTCAAGAAAACAATGGTAGTATTAAGATTAAGATTATGAATAATAAATATGGATATGAAATATAATATAAATATTTCTTACGATTGAACAAACTATATATGAACAATATACAAAATACGAAGTTGAAGGTCAGTTAAAATATTATAAATCAAAAAGTTTAACGACCTCAACAAGAAACAAACCAAATTTTACAAGTAAATACACACAATGTATATATACGAAAAAAATATAAATTTAAAAATTTTGCACTGCTCCATTACTTATCGTAATATAACAAGCGATATGATTATCATCGATGATATTCTCGAGTTAAATGTGCTACTTTGGTTTCAAAAGCAATATCTTTGATTATTAATCATATAACGATATAATGAATTTTTGTGACACATTTTGTATGCTGCTAACTTAACTTTTTATATATTGTATTACAACATGATCAATTTTACAATTGTCTTATTATTTCCATAGTTGTTATCACAAACGATTACCGTTTATATATTCAAAATTATCTGCCAATGTTGTAAATAAAGAAACCAAATTCGCTAGTAACGAATATAAATAAGACGATAATTTCTTTGTTTTTTTTATCATCGCTGTGATATCCATGTAACTAGAGATAATCTGAATGTTGATTGGCAGAAAACATATCACGTGCCTAATGAATTATATTCTCTACAGATTTTTTAATTACTCCTGGGTATTCATTTCCCTCTTCAATAGGGTAGTTCACATAAATCAAATTTTACTATTTTGGTTATATTAGTTGAAACTTACAGGCACAAGTAATAAAAAATGAAATACGTTATAAACTAATCTATAGTAAATATTAAATTACAATTAAAGTTTGTATCGTTTTGAAACGATCTGTATCATGGTGCTGGAGAATCACTTTAGCGAAAACAATATATGATGAAACGCCGGGTCAGTGAAGTACGCACGCCCTATTTAAATACAAAACATATATTTTTTATGGAACATTAGTATCAGATTTGTATTGTTTTGTAACACTAAAACGAATGTAACAAGTCTTATCATTTTTCAGTTATTGCGTGTGGTAAGTGGCGTGCAAACTTCACACCCAGCACGCCTTTATGTAGTACTAATTATAAGAGAGATATTATAAATTAGTACTCCTTAAGTAGACTTTTATGACGACTCTAAAAACATATCCCCCATTTAACTTTTTAAAATTAATATATGTATAAATGGCGTGCTAAATTCGCACAGCACACCCTTGTGCAGTACTAATAATAAAAGATATACTATATGTTAGTATTCATTGAGGAGAGTTTTGTGACAATTATAAAAATTTAATCCCACCTACCCCGTCTTACTTATTGTTACGTACTGTAAAAGGCGTGCTAACTTCACGCCTAACTCGCCCTTCTGGAGTACTAATTATAAAAGACGTACTATAAATTAGTGTTCCTTGAGGTGAGTTTTGTGACTATTTTAAAAATTTAATGGGAAGCATTTCAAATAGTTTCAGACATAAAGTCATAAAAAACATTTGGGAAAAAGTCTCAAACAACCCCTTCCCCACTGTGAAATTTAATGTAAGCAATATTTGTTATGTAACATTTCTTTTCTGAAGATTGTTGTAACCAGAAATGATATCACACCCAAAAATTAATGTAAAAATTAACTCGGCACCTCGATATTTGAATTCTAGAGCTCGAGTTAAGCTTGAATTACATTACACTACTTTTGTCTAGATTTTAGTTCCATTCTAGTTCGAGAATTTCTAGTCATTTCTAGTATATTATGTTAAGAAGAAGTAACGCCGTACTTGTTGATTGATAAAATAAATAATGGATTTCTCGGCGGTGATTGGCAGGAATTATATTAATAACCCATTTAGTTGTTAATTTTATTTAAAATTCCAATATTTCGTTATTAATTTTGTAACTTCATCAGGGAATAAAATATGTTTAACAGTTTTAAATTGGAAAAATCGGACGTAGAAACATCTATCTTCATTAAATTTTTGTTATAAACATGTTAATTTTTAAATTTGGAAAAGTTTTACAGGTTAAACTACACACTTTAAAAGTTATTATACTAATTTTGTTTCTGATTAAAGAAAAATGTGTTTCAAAATTTTAAAAAACATTTTTCTTTAATCAGAAACAAAATTAGTATAATAACTTTTAAAGTGTGTAGTTTAACCTGTAAAACTTTTCCAAATTTAAAAATTAACATGTTTATAACAAAAATGCAATGAAGATAAATGTTTCTACGTCCGATTTTTCCAATTTAAAACTGTTAAACATATTTTATTCCCCGATGAAGTTACAAAATTAGTAACGAAATATTGGAATTTTAAATAAAATTAACAACTAAATGGGTTATTAATATAATTCCTGCCAATCACCGCCGAGAAATCCATTATTTATTTTATCATTTTTAGTATAATTTAAATCAGACATTTTCAACCGAGATTCGTTCGATTTTTATACTTAATTCTTGTTCAGAAATATACGGTATGTCCAACTTTTTATTCGAGTTTCATAATAAATTCAAAGTACGTATGGCTTGGCTCCTGAAGTTGTTAATATTGTAGTAAAAAAAACAAGCTCCCTATTATTTATTATTCGCTCTTTATAGCTCCATTAATTATATAACTAGCACTATATTTTTAGCAGATTTAATAAAATTTATATTCCGTGAGGATGAGGAGGGGGGTGCTACATCGATAGCAGCTCCTTCGTGTAAGATATTTTATTTAAAATACAAGCTTCAAGCACACCTAAGACAGCACTAAGTAGCTCTAATAAATTTTAAGCTGGCGCCATTTGCATTAAAATTTAAAAAAAGATTAAAATTCAACCTAACTCCGCCATTATATTTTTCCATATTGTAAAACATACCCTCAATAATTACAAAACCAGCATCAGTATGCTACTCCCTAGTGTAATTTTTTTTATTTGGAAAGCTAGCTCCGGATACCTTAGATTCAGCATCAAATAGCTCCAGCGGTATCTGATCTAGCACCGTGTGTTTATATCTACTAAAATAACTCGACGTACTAATAATAGGTTGAAAATCTTCAGACGTAGCATCAGCTATCTCCAGTGGTAACCGATCTAGCGCAATTTGTTTTATATTACGAGGACGAGATCTTAATAATTGTTAGCCCCATCTAAAAATAAATTTTGTTTGAAAAGCTATCTCGACCCATGCAGTTATTAAAATAATTAAATATATTTGAACTATAATCTATCAGGGTCTACTTTTGTATTTTGAATTTGTTTATAAGCATTAGCGGAATTGTCAATAAAATTCAGATGGGTCATTTTCGACCCACTGGAAACTACATCTTATATACTTCATACGAACTTGCACAAATTTTTTTTGTAAGTATACGTTGACAATAAGTGGGAGTTGCTTTTCGAAATTATATACACAATTTTGCTGAAGACGACTACAAAAATTTGGATTTAGTTAGTAATTACAATAAAATATTTAAAAAAATTATCATCACGGCATATTACCTACTGCTATATAAATGTGCGGTATGCCTATCTGCTTTGTACGCCGATACCGGTAATAAAAATAAAATATTCGTACCGGGCGGGTGTTTACCGGACGTCACGTATACTTATTGCTGACGTAATTAGTAATAGTATATACCTTTCGAAAATGACGCTCAAGACACGGATGAGGATTCAGATTATGAATAATGCTGTGATTTTGATCATCTAAATTCAAATGACACAGAAGCAGAACTAATAAAACATATAGCAATGGTAATTTTGATGATTATTTATCTGATGTGATGATCTGTGATCTGTAAAAATTTAAAATTATCACAAACTCCTCGAAACTGAATTACTAGAGATCTAACTAGCCTTTTACAGGAATCGTGACAAAACTATATTTTATTTACTATATCTCTTAACAAAGATAATCATTTTTTTGATATCTCCCAACTTTTATGGGCCAAAGCACATAAAATAGTTATGATAGTGTAACACAAAATGATAATTAAAATTCAAAAATAAGCAAGCTCCTCCTACCTGTACGTGTACATTAATAAAATTTGCACCGGTTGGCTGAAAAAGTAAAGCGGCGGGTATGTAATTTATTTCAAGATACAGGTATTCGCGACAAATGAAATTTAATAAAAAGTAACAACTCAGTTTGAAAAAAAAGGCCAGAGAAACTGTTCCTATCTGGCGCTCTGGCGGTTAACGTTGAAGCAACTCCACCTAGGCCTCTAGGCGGGCTAGGTTGCAGCCACAAACAACTTATACCCTCCGGGGGTGTTGGTTCACTAATCCACTGCGTAGTTCTCGGGTGATCCACCGACGTAATAGCAACCAGCGCTCCCCTAACCCAGTCACTTCCAAATTCGAGCCCAAAAAGAATCATGAGAATCCTGTTACGTAACCTGAAAAAAATACTCGCCAGTAACTAGATCTCGAAAGAGATTTACAATTTGTCTGAAGAGCTTTAAACATTACAAAGAAAATAATTTGCGGTCCCTTAAAGTGCTCCATACGCGAATATTCAAAAATATAACAATAATAAAAAATTACAATGTTAATTCCAAAAAAATACCATGGTATTAAAAGTTCAATTTAAACAATACGAAAAATATAATAAAAATCAAGAACAATGACCGAAGAAAGGCCGTATGAAAAAGGAAGAAGAAAGAACAGAATAGTAGAGAGATCGTAAAGTTGTAAGTCGTGCTAAATTGTTATCTCCATCGCACCGCGAAATAATACCGCTAAAATAAGTCATCTGGACTTAAAAGATACACTACGCAGTAAGAAAAATAACCAGACATAAACTCCGTCGAGTCACGGGGGAGGGGGGGCTATTTGGGTAATTTGACTCTAAGAAGTCGACTATAAAAGCGGAAATCAAATACCCAGCCGAAAAATTAACTAGCAAAAAAAAATCTAGCCACGCTAGAGCTTCGTTACTAACACGCGAATACACGAGTGCGGCACAAAATGGAGAGCAAAGAAGAACAGGTACATGAAACACAGAAAAAACAAGACAAAGGAAAAGGAAATAGGAATGCTCTCCGAAACTGTGCTGCACTAAGAGGAACACGATTGATTGAAACTCGGCGCTAGTTGCATGGGTAAGAATTCAAGAATAAAACTTAACTCAAAAATACAAACTAAATAAAAACCGGCTCAACAAGGCCCGAGGAATAGTACTAAATAATAAAGGAAAATTCTTCCCATGCATGACGCGCAGCGGTGGACAAAAACTCACCAAGCCCAAGTTTCAGCACACGTCCGCCTTGTAGCACAGACAAGCTCCAACAGAGCGTGGATCGTGGGTCACGATTATCTAACTATGTAAGCTACACGCGAGATTACAGAAAAAAACAATTCCCCCAAAAAAAATAATGACAATAAAAAAGTTTCCTATAATAAAATAACAAAAATTTTGTGAGAAGTATAAATGGAACATTTAACCAAACTGCAAAGTTGAAACTGCATTTCCAATTTTAAATAATATAAAAATAAAGAAAGACAATCAAAATTCCTAGTTAATTTATTTTCTAGCAGGTAAATTGACTACACACTTCTAATACAGGAGCGTACTCCAAAATATTGAAAATCAGTAAAACAGTAATTAATTACCGTAAAAATTCGAACACCCATGAAAAATATTTTTTTCATTTTTAATAAAGATAGTGTTAGTTTCTAATTTTGCTTGTTACTAACCAAGTGCAATAATTATATTATACTCTGGACCCGTAGGACAAATTGTAT